>PVHX01016417.1:0-43371 GCA_004024805.1 Geosciurus inauris
GTTTTCTGAGATTGGCTTACTTCACTTAGCATGATATTCTCCAACTCCATCCATTTACCTGCAAATGCCATAATTTTATTCTCTCTTATTGCTGAGTAATATTCCATTGTGTATATATACCACAGTTTCTTTATCCAGTCATCTATTGAAGGGCATCTAGGTTGGTTCCACAGTTTAGCTATTGTGAATTGAGCTGCTACAAACATTGAAGTGGCTGTAGCACTGGCATGCTCATACATTGCTGGTGGAACTGCAAATTGATACAATCAATCTGGAAAGCAGTATGGAGATTCCTTAGAAAACTTGGAATGGAACCACCATTTGAGCCTGCTACCCCACTCCTAGGTCTATACCCAAAAGACTTAAAAACAGCGTACTACAGTGCTGCAGCCACTTCAATGTTTATAGCAGCTCAATTCACATTAGTGACCATACTTTTAGTCTTTGCATTCTCACAAGTCCTACATCTACCAAGACAGGTCCTCTCTATTCCATCCACAGGTGTTCCATGGACCAATCATATAGTGACACTGGTGTAATTGACTGAATCAGTATCTTTACCTCATGGTAATACACAGACACAGACACACACACACACACACATACACATACATACACACACACACACACACACACACACACATACACCCCCACAAAAAATATTTCAATGGTTTCCCATTGCTTTAAAATAAAGATCCAATTTTAACATGGTCAATAAGGCCCAGGATCTTGATCTCTAATCAAGTGATATGCTTATAAATATTTATAACTTGCTTGGGGATAGGGAGTGAGCAATAGTTTAAAATGCTGATTTTTGTGACTTTTTCTGATTTGGATAACCTTAATACACCTATCTGTGGCCAATCAAGCAACCAAAATAATGGTAATTACAAAATTCCTGAACATTTAGCAATTTCCTCTTTGAAGTCAACATAAGGTTCAGGCCCAGCACACCACCATCCCAACTTGCTTTTTCCAGGAGTCACTGACCTCTTACTGTGCCCACCACTACAACCCCACTAGCTTTTTCTATTTCCTTAGTTGGTCACATTTCACCTCCACCTCAGCACCCTCACATACACACTGAACTAGGGCAGGTTCTATTACCACCCATGACTCCATGACCCTCTCCATAACACTTATTTGAGGTTAATTATTTATTCCTTAAATATAATCCAGTAATATTTAACATCAAAATAAACATGTAGCCAAACACGGTGGCACACACCTGTAATCCCAGCAGCCCAGGAGACCGAAGCAGGAGGATCACAAGTTCAAAGCCAGCCTTAGCAAAAGCAAGGTGCTAAGCAACTCAGTGAGACCCTATCTCTAAATAAAATACAAAATAGGTCTGGGGATGTGGCTCAGTGGTTGAGTGTCTCTGAGTTCAATTCCTGGTACTCCCCCTACCAACAAAAACATACTGTGCTATGTCCATGTACAAATATACCACAATGAAATCCTGTATGTGTATATATACATATATGTAATATTATATATAATGATAATGCCCAATGATAGTAAGAGTAATAAAAGAGAGATCAGTAGAGCGAGTAGACAGGGGGAGGGAGGAAAGAAAGGAAAGGGAAAGTACCAGGAAAGGAGATTGATTAAATTATATTATGTGCATATACAAAGATGGCATGATGAATCCCACTGTTACATACAATTCTAATACACCAATAAAAAATAAAATCCATTAAAAACAAGCACAAGAATATAGATCTGTAGGAGGTATGATCAGAATGGCTATTGATTTCCTTTCCATAGACTTTCTAGACACCCTTTTATAAGGGAAAATTTGGGGCCTATGGAAAAAGATTTTTGTTTCGGTGGCTAAATGAATCTGCTTAGTTATTACAAACAAAAATATGAAGAGACCCTTCCATTTTCCACAGATTTTTTTAATCCTTGGGTTGTTAAAACTGGAAAAAATATTCAAATGTTTTTCTTTTGATCACGGTGCAGGTGCCCCATGGTGGCTAGGGAAGCTCAGGTGGGAAGATAAAAAGCCAAGCTGCTTTTAGACTAAGCTTGGGCTTCCCACAGCCACCTCGCCAGTGAAGCTCTGCTTTTGTATACTTCATATATTGCTCTTCCTTATACATTTTCTTGGGATAATTTCTAATGTGGAAAAAAATTACAAAACAATTTTTATGTTAAATATGTAAAATAAATACTCAGAAAAGTATAGAATAATAGGGAAAATTTTGTTTCATGAGAAAAATAACATTGGGTAGAAGTATTCCCATTTTCCCCTCTTTCTTACTATCTCCAACTCCCAGGAGAAAAAATTGCTTTTCCAATTTTAAACCTCTCTAAAAACCAGAAAATACAAGTCCTCTTTTGTATTTGGGTTACAAAATATTTGACTAAAGTCACATATATAATCAATTGTAGAATGAAAACTTGAACCAAGTTTCCTAACTTACAGGCCACTTTCATTATGCCTCTTGGTTGGTCTGTGTTTTGGTCAGCTTTTCATTGCTGTGACCAAAAAATCTGAAAAAACCAATTAGAGAAGCAAAAGTCTATTTAGGGTTCATGGTTTCAGAGGTCTCAGTCCATAGATGGCTGACTCCATAGCTTTGGGCCCAAGGTAAGACAGAAACATCATGAGGGAGGGGTGTGGCAGAGGAAAGTAGCTCAGGACATGGCAATTAGGACACAGAGAGAACTCTGCTCACCAGGGACAGCATATAAACTCTAAAGGCATGACCCCAGTGACCTATCTCCTCCAGCCACATCCTACCTGCCAACAGTTACCACCCAGTTAATCTCTATTAATGGATTAATCCACAGATTGGGATCATCTAATCATTTCACCTTTGAACCTTCTTGTACTGTTTTACACATAAGCTTTTGGGGGATACCTCATATCTAAACCACAACAATCTGTACCCTGTACCAGTGGGAATTTCACTTCTATTGTAAGGAACACCTCACTGCTTACAGCATCTTTTCCATGGGGAACATTTTTTTGTTTGTTTTTAAATATGTTTCCTGGAGACTATATGAATATACATTATAAAACCAGTAAATGCATAAAAATCAATAGATAAACAGTCTCACTGCTTTCTAGCCACATCCCATTCTTAGCTCAGTATGTATCTCCAGTACTAAAATGAATTAGACTTCTTTATTCTGACTAGAAGCTCAAGTTCTGGGAACAGCAGCACAGCAATAAACTCCCAAATTTTTGCCTCTTTTTCTGGGCAACTAGAAGCCTCCTATGGGTCATAGAGATTCAAATTCACATCCCATTGATGCCGCATCCTGGCTGTGTTTTGGGGTGAGTAATTTTCTATCTGTGAAGCGCCATATCCTGAGGGTAAGATATGGGGTGAGTAATTTTCTATCTGTGAAGCACCATATCCTGTGCACCTTCTATGAATTTTTGGAAAAATTCATTGAGACAAACTCCTAGCATGAAGTCCGTGTTGAAGAAATTATCACCATGCATTTTCATTGATTACCAATATTTCCATACCTATATGACTAAGACTAGGCCTAATGAAAAGGTAGGGCCTGATCTACAGGTTCATAAAATAAGTTTGTTTCCAATGCATCACTAGTAGATCATTCTATTTCATTCAGTTGAACAAGCCCAAACTGAGTGCTTAATGTTTGCCAGACATAGCATTAGTCCTGGACCATAAGAACTAGAAAATAGTTTCTCCCTTCAAGTTGCTGACAGTGTAGACCATACTAGTCAGATAAGTTCTCCCACATGGTTTTGTTTTATTTTGTTGTTTTTGGTACTGGGGTTTGAACCCAGTACCTCACACATGCCAAACACTTGCTCTACACAAAACTACACATTCAGGCCTCTCCTCCCTTCTTAAAGCTCTCTAAGGAAGATCTCACCACATTGTTGGCAATCACCACATGCAACTTTCAGATATCTGAGGAGTGTGTGTGTGTGTGTGTGTGTGTGTGTGTGTGTGTGTGTTCAATTCCTGGAGAATCAGTGTATCTCCATTTCCTCTTATTCTAGGCCCCAGAAGAAAGAGTACGCATTTGGTCACCACTCTTCACATAACAAGCCTTCATTCTCTGAGAGTTATTGAGTTGTTCCTCTGTCTTCTCTTTCTAGATTAAATAATTCCAATCCCTTTGACCTTTCTTCAGAGGTCCTATTTGCCAGTCTTCAGTTTAATCATTTTCATTGCTCCCCTCTGGAGCTTCTCCAAGTCACCTGCATTAAAATATGTTGCTTTGCCATTGAGCTCACTCTTCCAAGCAACTTATCCCTTCACATAGACAACAATAAAAGGAGAGCAGCCCCCAAATAAAAGGAAGACTGTAAAAAGAAGTACAGAAAAATTTCCTAGGTAAGGAACTCATGTAGAACACTCAAGAGCTCAAAGCAAATTAGCATTTTCTGTCACCACTCTTAAGAAGAAAGGGCTAATACTAGAACACTTTTTAAATAGTGCCACCATTCTGCTTGACAATTATCTAAATTACTTGTGAGTGGATAAGACTATTAACAGCAAACTGGAGATTTGCTGTAGTTATACCTGAGATTCTCAGAAGGGCACCAATAAAAATCACTGTAGTACTAAAGTTAATAAGATCAAGCAAGCATTTTTGATTCTTTAAAATACCTCTATTCATCAGATTGATAATAGAGAGCTTACCACATTATTTACAGGCAGTGCCTTTGGTCAGTTTTGGCACATGCAAAATTTCTTTCTTATATCCATCTTTCTTTCTTATGTCCATCAAAATAATTAATATCTCTTGGGCTGAAAGTGCAACGAATTCCAATGACTTTTAAGAAATGATGTATAGAAGTTAATCCAACACATACTGATCACAGCATGATACCAACATGTGCAGAAAGGGGCAAATATGAACACCAGAGCTCTTGTACAATAAAGAGAGGTATAAAGGCAGATCATTCACCAGTTGTTTAATTGTCAAGAGTTGACCCAATGTATCTCTCCAGCTCTCAATTTTTCCAAGCTCAGGCACATGTCTCAGCTGTTTATGTCATCCAGTGAAGGAAAGAAAGTGTATGCACAGCTGAGGTCTAGGAGCTCTAAAACAACAGGAATTCTAAGCCATAGCATATGCAACAGCTCTGTGTTGAGAAATATATGTCATAGCTTAACTGTTCTAATTTTTATAAAAGCAAGCCTTCAATAATGAACTGGAACTACAGATAGACTCTGATTTCTTTCTTTTTTTTATTTTGGTGATAAAGACAGTCTTGTACAGTTTTATCAAATGGTTAGAAAGTAAAAGTAGGACAAGGTTATTGATATAGGCTGCCATATAGCCTATACTTTGTAGTGGCTATGGCAAATGGCCAGTGACACTAGACACAACTCAGTGCTTAGTCTCTTTACCCAAACATGTACTTTAAAGACTAATATGAAATTATTTTTTTAAAACCAGTGATTTATACCACCTGCTCTAGTCCCTTGTAGCTTGGGGAATAATTTATCCTATTTGAATTTGGAAAATAATATCAACTAATACTGAAAACCAGCATCCCTACACTGAGAAAGCTAAAAGAACAAAAAAGGAATGCAAGAAAGTAATTAAATCAATAATGAAAAAGGAGAAAAGTATAGACAAGAAGTGAAAAACTGACATTGGTGAATTTTTAAAACATGCACCTAAAATAAGTAGGTGACATTCGCAGTAAAGCTTTTCTGAACCTGAAAAAATAAAAAAAATAAAATTCCTGCTGACTTTCAAACCATTTGGGTCATTCTTTAAAAAAATAGAAGAAAAGAAAAAAAAAGATAGCCAGCAGATTAAAGGAACTCCATTTATAAAAATCAAATGAACCTCTAACAAAGCTTGTTTGGGGACATGAATAAATCATCTGGTCATGAATTATTCATTGTTATCAAGAAACAAGCTGGGGTTTCCAGGAACTGAACTCCAGAGGTGCTGAATCTGGGGAGTGAGTGAGTTTATTTTCTCATATCCACCCTATGAAGGGAGAGAACCAATCATGGGCACCATCCAGTCCCGCAGACCATGCCATTACTCTCCTAGTGTTTCAGGGTATACTCTGGCAATCTTTACACCCCAGAGATTAAATAAAATTTAATTCATAGAACCTTAATTAAGAAAAATCATACATACTCAGTAAGCAGACAATAAGATTCTTGAGCATTATCTCACTCTTTTTTGAAATGCATGATATACATGGAAAATATGAGCTGGATGCAAAACACAGTAGGCTGAAAGTTTAAAGGGAATACATAGAAAGTTCCTTGATGTTAAGTTGCTAGCAGAGTCTGACCCTTTAGTTCATATCTTAGGGGATGGGGAGGTTCTCGGGGGACAGATGCATGGGAGCGAGAAGGGGGAGTTTCCCAGATTTAATCAACTAATCGATGCATGTGTGTGTTCCAGGTCCAAACTGCTTTGCAGGAACTACAATAATTCCGGCTGGCATTGAAGTGAAAGTGGACGAATGTAACATCTGTCACTGTCACAACGGGGACTGGTGGAAGCCTGCTCAATGTTCAAAGCGCGAATGCCAAGGCAAGCAGACTGTGTAGGACAAATTCCCCACCAATGATGAGTTCTTAGGAGAGGATACTATGGCTTCTACACTGCACATGTTTAACACAAAACAAAACAAACAACTCCTGCCAGCTACAACAGGGTCACCAGCAAAACCTTTTAGGGTTGACAAAAGTGAATATTTTACTAAGAGAAATTTCTCTTTTTTTCTCTTGCTATATAAAATATATATGGTATATAGCTATCTAAACCGCTTTTGTAATTACCAATGCTTGATGGTGACTTGACGACTGGATTTCTGGAACAAAAAGAAAGAAATGGCCTTGCCCAGGCTCCTTCCCTGGTGATGCCTCTGCCCTGCCAGCTCAACCTGATTTACACCATGTTTACTCTTCTGTACATCCTCCATGCCATTTTTCTCTTGTACTATTTGTTTTTCACCTTTAGAACCTAAAGGGCCAGATTTGACTACACAGAAAATTTTGAGTTGTGTCAAAAATGTTTATTAAAGAAGCATCAGAGGGAGCAGGAATGTGCAAGAGCATCCAACCAATCCCACCCCTGGAGTGAATATTATGCCCTATAAGCTAAGAAAAGAGGGGTGCACACACCTACAGATCCTCTGCTGGACATGGTGGGCAACTGGTACTTTGTCCATTATGTGGGGGTCTCATAATTTGATTATTAACAAACCACACATCACATACACAAAACCTTGAAACTACCAATCAAAAATGAATAGGTAAAGAATACCAGGAGCTTGACTAAAAGATCCAAAGAGAGATAGATATTTAAAATGGTAATATTCGTCATCAGACTTTTTCATGATGCTGAATTTGAGTTTGGTTTGTAACTAAACACACTGTAAACCCACTCTGTCACTGGGCAATATAAATACCAGAACCAGGGTGAGTATCCCCACTGTGAAGCTGAATCCTCTGAACCTTTCTGACTTTGTAGATCAGCTATGGCTGAAAGCCAGAATTACACATGAGCAGTTTTTATGGTTCAGGACCATGTTTGCCATGTTACAGAAAAAAAAAAATCACTCAGCCCTAAGTCTAAAATACAGATTCAGGACATTCTTTCCACCTCAAGTGCTGATTTAAATTAAAGATTAGGGTAGAGTGAGTCTTGCACAATATAATTCCATTTGTTGAACATTTTTTAAAATGTATATATTAGATATTGAACTATTAAAGTGAACCTTTGAAGAGTCTCAAGGTTGCCCTGGTAATGCTGCTAGTATAGTAATAGAAACAAATAAAACATACAGGGTATCTGATGCCACCTCGATCTAAGTGCAAAATTAGTAATTCTGAGACCACATGGCATAGTCAGTCACTTATTCCACTCGCCTGTCCTAAAAACCCTGGTGCAGATCTGATAGGGTTCTTGAGGAAACTTCAAGGTTGTCTTCATTACCAATGTTCTTCTTTTTCTGCTCCCACTCCAACCTAGGCTTCACAGTGGCTCCCATGGAGTGCTATATTCCAGCTCAGGATGTCTCATCCTTAGTTGTGTTGAAATTTTGGGCCAGATCACAATTGTCAGTGGGGGCTGTCCTGTACATTTTTAGAAGGTTTTGCAGCATCCCTGGCTTCTGTCTACTAGGTGCCAGTAGCAATCCCCAGTGGTGACAACCAAATGTCTCCAGACATTGCCTAATGGGCCCCAAGGGTGGGGTGGGTGCAAAATTTTAACTGGCTGAGAGTCAGTAGTCCAGAATAATCAGTGGAGTGGTTTCTGCCACAGGGGCAAGCTCTGTTTGCATGTGTGACTTGAGTAAACCCCTGAGCTCTTTGGGTCATGCACAAACAGCAGCCCTGGGGGTAGGGGGGTCGGTATCCTCTGTAAGGAGTGACACTTCTAACAGCATAGGTCCACCTTCAGGACAATCATTATTTTAGTCTCATCAATTGGTTTTTCACTGGAAATTGTCAGTCTTGTCTCCTTGTAAGCATCTCCTGTCATCAAGACAGAGCTGTCATTTCCAAAATTAATGTGCCAACAAGTTGGACCTGACACGTTAACACACACTATGCTTATGTTATGATACAAATTGCAATCCCGGTGCCATCCCGAGGAAGAGCATCCAGCCGCCTTCCCTTAGAACACCAATTTGCAGCAAGGTTGGAGCCTTTCAGTTGCCACCATGGATACATCATATAGACAGTCATGAATCATTCATGAACAATTCTGCATGATTTATGCCTACACTCAACAGCAAAGGCATTCCACACTTCAGCTCGTGTCTAGACAGAGACATATTATAGAGCTTTCTTTGCCCTGAGGTTGCCTGTTGCCAGCTTCAAAAATCCACACTCTTGGAAAGAAGTAATAATAATAATAATAAATGACAGGAAAAAGGTCTGAAACCTCAGAACATATCATTAGTAGAGCCATGTAGCATAGTACCTTATCTATTATTAAGGAGTTACTATGTCCTTTTTTAGAAAACAGAAAGAGAGTGCAACTGGGAAGCTGAGGTACAGAAATTTTGCATCAAAGTCTTGGCACAGTGAGAGTCACAGCAAGAATTTACTAGAATGGAGGATAACATCCATCAAGATACTCTCTTCAGAGGGTCTGCAGGAGGCAGCTGCTCGGTGGTCTCTGTTACCAGCTAAGAGGGGGAGTTTCATTATTCTTGTTGGGTTTCTGGTTTCCAGTTTTTTGTTTTGTTTTGTTTTTCCCAATTTCACTGCAAGCTCCTTCCTTTAAGACTTTGTAGCACTGACATTTTTTTCCCCTTTAGGGAGAGTGATGAATCTATACTGTGACAGAATTTCTCATAAACCAATCATCATTTTACAACTTCCTTCTACCCAGGTCATTGAGAAATTCTTTCCAAACTCTGAACAACAGAGTTCTGGTCTCATTGTTTTGTTTTGTTTTGATTTTTTTTTTCCTTTGAAGCCTCACTGTCACCTCTGTGTCACCATTTCTCCTCTGCCTTTGGTTTCTTGGTTCTCAGCTATGTTTGAATGAAGGATCAACATCCTGTTTGTCAGTCGATGCCTGTTAAAAACAATTCAGTTTCTAAAATCTTTGAATAATGGTGTGCCTGAAAACTAGTGAGAAAAAAAAAAAAAAAACCTTAACACTAAACTGTAAAAAGGGGATTCTAGCAACAATATTTGATGTGTAAAAGAATATATTATTAAAAAATTATTTTGTTAAATATAAAGTGTGTTAACCAGAGAACATTGTTTGTGGTATATTTTCCTTCCCAAATCTCCCTTCTCCATACCGTCATTATTTAATGACTAGTTCTTCGTGACTTCTACCATCTGAAAGCACATATGTCATTGGAGCAATGTTTAATTAGAACTAAGCATTCGCTTTAGCATTTGCCTGTGTACATTTTCATTTTTCATAACACAAATTCCAACTCAGGAACCACAAAAGAGGCTCAAATGAATTAGCAGCAAATGGTAGAAAAAATCTTTCCTGACCTCAGGTGGATATTAAATACTAATGATAATCTATCATTATTGTATGTTCATGCTGCTCTAAGCTATCAGTCTGCAGGATGCCTTCAACCCATACAACACACCTCTAAAGGAGGAACACTCATTACTTCTTTGTCTTGAGAAAACTGGAACATAAGAGGTTAAATGCTTTGTACAAGGTCACAGGACAAGAAGTGGCAAAGCAGGAATTTCTTATAAAAACTTCCAAACATTCACATAAATTGAGAAAATAGTCTAAGGGACCTCCATTCACCCATTTCCAAGATTCTATAGTTACCAAAATCTTGCATAATACATTATTTTTTTCTTAAATTTTCACTAAAACAAATATCAGCATTATATCCTTTAGCCCTTTGCAACTAGCAGCAATCATCTCTTTTTAAAAAGTGGAGTTTTCTTACAAAAACATTGTGATCTATTGTTGAATCTAATAAAATTAGTAATTTTGTAGGGTAGCTAATATAGAATCCATATTCAAATTTCTTAGATTTTCCAAAATAGGGTTGTTCTACCTCCTAAATTCAAAGTAGGGTTTGAACCCTGCAAATCACTGTTATGAAGTATGATGTAACCCTGGATTTGTTGTTATTTGATTTGTATTGGGGTATTACTCTTTTCATTTCATGTTAAACTCCCTCCTAGACCCTGAGACTTACTACTTATTGCCTTGAAATGAAGATTCCCCATAGCAAGAACTGTTGCTGGTGGCCACAACCCAGGGGACGGCACCTCTTCTGTATGTAAGCTTTCCTCAGGGAGTAAGAGTAAAATGTTATTTTCTTTCTCCTTGAGACAAACATACTGCCTAATACCAAATCAAACTGAGCAATATTTTGTCAATTCCTATCATCTTCTACATTGTTAGAGGAAGAAAGAAAAAAAGCTGACCACTAAGAAAACATCCACATAGCGTCTGCAAACACATAACAACAGAGCCTACTCCTCCCACATTTTCTTAAAACAAGATTAGACTTTCTTGCATTTCAATTTCCTGTGTATCCAATTCTCCACTCCCTATGCCCATTGTTAAAGGATTGTTTACAGTTCAATTCAGACGCAGGTTGCAGGGAGAGGGCACTGGAAATCATGGCAGACAAGGCTGTCAAGGAACGGAGTCTGGGTTTGTTGTTGTTATTTGGGGTTCTATGTTGGGACTATTATACTTTTAAAGAAAGATATTTCCATCAATTTGAATGACAAAAATGCTCTCTCAGTAAACTCATCTATGTTTTCCTACCACATTCATAAGGGACTTATACCTTCAATTGGAGTGACACCCTATCAGCGAGCCTCAAGCAATACCATCCTAGTTTAAATGCCCGATTCTCCCCAACCTCCTAACATTCCTCCAAGGCACATTATTCTTTTGATGACCAAGACATAGCACCCTTCATATAATAAAAATTCAATGGATTGAGTTGTATTTCTTTCATTTAATTTAAAGGACTCAAAATTTCTTTGATAGTCCAAATCTTTTCCAAAATGGTCGTGACACGGCTTTCTTTTTAACTTTTGAAAAACTTGAACCCTTAATTCTTTGAATCCCAAATTCTAATTTAAATAATCCCTGTAGTCTCATTACAAACTGATTTTGAGTGAGGGTACATTCAAAATCTATACTTTCAGAATTAAGTTTGAGTTTTAAAATTTTCCCAACTAAATAGTTACAGGAGGAGGGTAGGAAAGGGAAGAATTTGGATATAAAATTCAACTATCATTTCTTGAGCCCCTTCCATATGTCAAACACTAAAATGGCTACTTCACAGGAGACAATGACTTGCATCCATTAGTTAAATGATCCTTATGGCCTCTATGAAATTATGGACTGGTGTTCCCATTTTTCTTACTGGAACACTGAAGTCTAGAGATGCTTTGTGGTTTTCTTAGGTTCACACAATTAGAAAAAAGCAGAAAGATTTTATAGCTGAGGGTTGACAGTATTAAACAGAATAGCATCTATAAAATAGCTTAGACTAGAGCCTTGTATATAAAAAGAAGGTCCTATCAAGCATTGGTTATCATTATTAGGACTGGTGGTAACAGGAGATGGAGATGTTGATAAGATGCTGCTGATTTGGATCTTGCAGCTTAGGTGAATAGTATATTTTGCATGTGACAAGCAGTCAGGTGTGATTTGAGTGGACACATACAGTGAGAGATATGTCTGGGAAGAAAACCCAATTGTTAAGACTTGGAAAATCATGTAAAGAAAATTGGACCTAGATTTTATTGATACTATGTATTAAGTGATGTCAAATAAGAGTAGCATGGCCATATTTCTATTTTGGAAACAATTCTGACAGCAGAGTGAAGGATGAATTTAAGTCTGGAGAGAAAGAGGTGAGGACACTAATAGAAGGTAATTACAAAAGCCCAGGAAAAAATAAGACTGATTTGGTATGGATGAGACTCAAAACAGAGCAGCTGGGAAAACAGGACTTCAGAGAGGATCAAATGAGAATTCAAAAATGAAAACTGTCACATTGCTAGCTTAAATGACTAGAAGGACATTGATGCTAATAACAACCCCCAATAATGTGGAAGCTATGCTTTGCATGGGGTGTGGCACATGACCTCGTTTTAGGGCATTATGCTGAAGATGCTAGTAATATATCAGATATTTAGGATCAATTCATATCTGCTTGTCTCTAGGACAGCCCACCCTATTTCTATTTGCCAATATTATTTTAACCTTGGTTTGAATAATCGCAACTTGAAGGGCCAAAGTTCACCATTGGTCATGAGTTGTTTTTCATAGTATCCTTGAAACGAAAGTCAAAGTTTGGAAGGGCAAGTATAACAGGATTCTTTCATTAGTTTATTGCAAATATTAATCTCATTCCAGAATTTATTTGCATATTGCGATACAAACTGCTTATGTGTTTCCAACAGCTCTCTCTGCTCTGGCCCCTTTGGAATATAAAATGCTGACTTTATTTTCTGTATCGTTGTTCACCAGGATTCTGGAAATTTAGAAAAGGGATTATATAGCTGTCCACTATGGCCATCTCTGTTTTATCTCTTTGAACAAACAAACATATAGGGTTAAATAGTGAGTTCAGTCCTGGAAAAGCCATTCAATCTGAGATTTCCAAGATGCTTAACCCTCTCCCATTATTTATATATTTTTGCCTTTGTTTGCTTTTTGGGTTTCATTTTCTTTTTAATTAATCACAACATTGGGTCAGCCAGACCCATTAACTGCATTTCTCATTTAGACCTTTCAGAGATGCAGTTGCAGATGCAATTTAATTTGTTGACCCATGATCGATAGCAATTAATAGCATCTCTTTAATCTTGTTGAAAGGTCTGCTCTGGCCTCCAGTAGCTACCATCTCAAGGGAAAGGTATCCACACACTCAGGTAATTTAGCTTGCAGGCAATAGTTCCCCTCAACCATCTACTTTCCTGGTAACTTAGTGTACATTTCAGAGATGGCCATTCTCTACAGCATTTTCAATTGTCATTCCAAATTTCATCTACAATCTATTATCAGATTCCCCCACAGTGGGCTCATCACGAAAATATTATGGGCCTGGAATGCTGATAAAAATACTATAATTTTTTTTTAATTCAGAAAAATATAGAGACAACTTTTTGAAGTGCATTATGATCATAAAATAGATATTTCCCGGGACTTCTCCATGTTAGGTAATGGCTAACCAAGACCCTGTGGTCTAGTCTTTTCCTCTGTCATATTAATTAAAGGATTTGTTCATTTATTCAATAAGCAACACTCCAGATAGGAAAGTTGACACTGTGGCTGAAATGAGGGTAGCATTTTTTTTCTTCCTGCTGCCAAGGAGCTTGCAGTCTGATGGGATGAACAAAGCAACTCTGCACTAACAGAGGGCAGTGTCATGCTGTAAGCATGAACTGGTGTACCAGGAACATGAATGAAACGCATCATTCTGGGCCTGTGGGAGGGCTTTCTGAAAGGTGGAACTCATTATCTGAGCTTTAAAAGAGGAATAGACCAGGTAAAGAAGGAAGAAAGTGACAGATGCCCTCTTACAGTTTATAAGGTGTAGTTTCTGCTGACACAGCTCATACCATGTACCTGCCTCATTTTGCTAATAATGAAATCCAATAAAACCAGTAAACAAGTACCTGGCACAAAATCAAGGGCTTTGAGCAAATTTTTAAAAAAAATGTTTTAAAAAGCAAAGATGAATCACCATATTCCATATTGTTGAACAATCATTTGTTTTGATAACACCAGCCAATCTTTTCTATAGTCAATTCACTGACCAGTGGATTTCTTGTTCAGGTACCCAGTATACTGCATTTTATCAAAAATTTGTCCTTACATCCCTTTAGGAATTTGGGTAATGCCATCCTTTAATTGTATTTGCATTTTTGGCCTCATTTTTGAACGCCTACTTGGTACCAGGCTCAAATGTGGAAAGAAAGGATTGGGCCCTTTTTAAAGTGCCAGAGTAACTTTTAAAGCAAGCAAGAGATGTGTTTTGCAGCCGGAATTTCTTCCCAAATCTATTGAATGAAAATTTAAGGATGACCACCTGCTCTCCAAGCTTGTAAGACTAGTCTTGAAACCAATTGTCCAGAAGTTTCCTTGTTATAATTTCACAAGCAGATGATGAAAAGATGCTAGGCAAGATCTTATAAATTTTGAGGTTATTGGATAAGTAAATAGAAGATATATAATCTGTAAATTGCAAATATAAAAATGTCTAAGGTACATGTGTATATATTTGTATCTATGTATAAATAGCAAAGGTCTATATATCTTTAGAAATGTATAAAGATATAAATATTGTGGACTGATGGCTGTGTCATTAAGATCAAATCCTTGCTATGTCTCCATCTGACTAGTCCTCTCTCTTGTACACAACCATTGGAGGCTTATTTGGCCTAATAATTCTTTCCTCACCTTTGCTTTGTGGTGAAGCATTTCATTAGTTCTGCTTGTTCATAGATTTCATTTCCCATCCCTAATCATTTGTGGCTCATGTGGTCCATTGATTTCAGACAGAGGCAGGACATGAGCACAGGACAGTTGCAGAGGGGAATGAAAACCAAGCTGCCATGAAATCTTAAATCATTGCAGTGACAATGAAATGTATGTATAAAAAGTTTCTTATTAAACATGCAAATATTGACATAAGCCTATGGTTGGGGTTTTTTGTTTGTTTTTTCTGGTTTTTTTTTTTTTTTTGGCAATTAGATAAATTATTTCTGCTTGAGAGGGTTTCTCCATCTACCTGCTGTTTATTGTCTGATGTGGCCTTGCAAGTCATCACTCCCATGAACTGAAGAACAGCTTTCCTGGGTATCCAGATGTGCAGAAGAGCACTTACATAAGGGACTGTTCTCCAAGCCACTTCATTTGTTTACACCAGGCACACTTGTGTCCTGCTGGTTGGGCTAGCTGTTGCTTGTATTGCCCCCAGAGAACCCAGTGAAGTTCCAGGACATTCTCAACACTCAACTGCCTGTTTTTCCAGGCTGACAAGTATTCTGCTTTCAGGAATGTTAACTTTAATTGCCTGAGTTTGCTATCAATACTCACGTTCACCTTCTAGTTCATGGGTTATTAAGTACAAGTCACACTTGGATATACAGAGTAGTCTGAGAGACCCTAAACCACTCATAAATGAAAACAAAACTAATCAAGTCCCATTTTCCAGTCTCTTTCCTCCAAAAAAATGATCTTCATCAGTAGGCTGGTGGCTACCAAGACTCTAGAGTCAGCAGCCTATTGTAGCTTCAGTAGACATCATGGCTGGGTGTTCATTTCTTAAAAAACACCTTGAAATCGATATCCCCCAATGAGCAGGGAGGCCAGGCTCACAACAGCAGCAAAGCTGTAAAATGATGCATCTGAAAAGGCATAAAGTAACTTAAAAAATGGAGGAGGTGCACAAAATTATGGTATCTCATAACACCAATGTAGCGTGCAATGATACATTTCCCTTTTTGTACTTGAAGAAGTAAAACTAGACCATACATCTGTAATCACATATTCCACCCCATTGATTTGCACTTGGAGAAAATGGAAGGCTAGTCATCAAACTCATATGCCTATTGAAATGATGTCAACTCAGAAAAATACTCTTTGTTTACTATATAATCTATATTTTAGTGTATATAAATCCACAGCATGTAGACTGGGTCTATAGCACCGTATCGTTTCTTTAGCTGTCTTCCAGAAAAATAATAGAGCATGTTGGAAATGCATCACTTTTTCATTGAAATATGACCATAAACATGTTCTCTAACCCTCTTCTCAGGAACACAATAAAATACACATTTTTAAAACTGGTTAATTTGAGCAATGGCATATTTAGCATCATCAGAACTAAGGTTGAACTGACTAATCTAGCCTAAAGTAATTTGATTTCAGACTTGATTTATGTCTATTGAGCTGGGTCAAATAAACTGGATCATTATAAAGGTCCACTTCTTAATGGCTCTGTAGATATTGCCAGAATTATACTTTCAAGGCCAAAAGCTTTCTGCCTTGATATACAGAATTCATTCTAAGTGAATATCTGTTGAGTTTATTGTGCTGAGAACACAATATGAGAGCTACCCTGTTAACAAATTTTTAAGTGTATAATACAATATTGTTGGTTATAGGTACAATGCTGTACAGCAAATTCCAAGAATTTATTCATCTTGCTTTACTGAAACTTTATGTCCTCCAGACTTTAAGTCAATGAGGCCCTTAGCAGTGTCCCTGGCACCTGGAAGATGTTCAGTTTACATCTTTTGGATGAGTAAATTAATAAACAAAAAGTAAATATTGCATACATCCTCAAAATACAAAACTAATTTTAACCTGAATATTTTGATTTGTTCCCTTCTTGATGTTCTTATTGTAGGAAGCATATGTAAGTCTCTCTAAATGAACAAAATGCTTCATCATCAAAAAAATTTACTATTTTCTAAATGAAGTATTTTTTTCTCATTTCCCAGAATGTGTGCATTATAGTTTCCTTAAATTAGAGGTCCAGGGCCCAACACTTTGGTGCTAAAACCATCAAATGAATAGAAAGTCAGTAGAGCAAATGCATTTGATTATAAAGAAGCATATTACCCTATCTCAGGAAAATGGGTCCATGTAGACTACCAAAATGACATTTTTATAAAGACTTGTGCATGTCTTTCCTCCCATCTAGTATATCTATTTTGGACAAATCATTTGTCAGAGAGAGGACCTGGTTAAGATGTTGTGTATTTTTGTACTGGTACTTTTTTGTTTTGGTGGTTAACCTATTTCTTCAAAGAAATTAGACTCTTTGGCCTCTATGTTTGAGAATCTTAGTATGAGGGAGAGCTTTTCAAAATGATTAAGAGAGCACATGTATATGAAGCATTTGAGCTTTCTTGATATGTAATGCAGCTGGCCATGTGATGGGGCCACTCTTGGAGATTGCAGATGACCAACATGACCAAAGGATGTTCCAACCTGGCATCCATGATAAAGTCAAAAAAATTTGGGGTGGGTTCTTGAGGTTTATTTAGCAGTGAGGAAGAGTTCAAAACTGGAAGGGAGCTCAGAGACTGTGAATGACTCAATTTGATGGTCATTAATTGTTAGGAGTAATTTATATAAAGGTATTTACATGTCCAATACCTCAAACATATGGATAGTACTTATGATATATGATAGCAGCAACTATGTAATCCCTGATGCACAACCCATTCCCAGAAACTGGTAAGCAGTATCTTAAACTAAGCTGAAGCTTTGATGTCCATCCATTAAGACTTCTTGAAAATACAATGCTTGCTTAAAATGTGCTTTCAACCTATGGGTGACACAGAGACAATCTCAATTAAGAATTTTTCCAAAGTGTTTTCCAATAATTCATCCAATTATCCGAAACTAGCAGCCAAAGGAAAGGGAACCTTATGTAAAACTATTGAGTGTATATTAACTTGCTAACTCAAAAACAAGTTAGCAAGAATTCTTAATTATTTACCACATGAAAGGTGCTAGTTTGGTGCTGTGGATGCAAAGATGAGTACAAAATAGGCTTCTTCTCAACAACCTCATAATCTAGTGAAGAGAAAAACTATCAGAAAAAATTCACTACACAGAGATTTGCACAGGAAGTGAAGCCACATGAGCAAGGATTTGCTATTTTAAATTGAATTTCAGAGAGGACTTTCTGGAAAAAAAGATGTTGAGTCTTGAAAAATGAGTAAGGGCTAATGAGATGCTTAGAGATACAGCTGAAGGAGCACCATGAATAAAAACACAGGTGTGAAGCAACAGAGCATATGGGAGAGCTGCAAGCACATCTGAGGTACACTCAGACCGAGAGGTAAAGCCAGGGAGGCAGGGGTAGGCCAAGTAAGCAAGGGCCCTGTGAACCCTGCTAAGAAGCCACACTCTAGTCTATGGAGTTAGGAAAGCATCAAAGATTTCCAAAGGGAAGAGCTACATAGCCAAGTGTGCGCCTTGGAGAAGGGATTCTGATCTAGCTACACCATGAAAATGCATCTGGGAAAAGTGACACTAAACTGGAAACAGACCAGAGGGTAAAATAAACTTGATTCATTTGAGCTTAATTTAGGCAAGACCATTATGAGGACTTGGCAACTGACTAAATAAAGAAATTGAAGGGAAGTACTTAGAGCTTGAGGGAGGCCTGAAGTATAGGAGAATAGGTTTGGTTTGTGGAAACACAATGAGTTAAACTTTAGACATGTTGAATTCCAGGCCCCAGTAAGATTTAAGTATCTCTCTCCAGGATCCACTGGAAGTTCAAGGTCAAGGTCAAGACAGGAATACAAATTGAAGTGTCTTAGCAACATCCATGACAGTTAAAATCACAAGGTAAGATTGCACATGAACAGACTATAGAACTGGGACATGGAAGCAAGTCAAATAATATATTGCAACCGTGATCAGGAGATCACAAACATTACATAGCTGTACATTCTTCCATATGCTCTTCATGCTAAGACCTCATTCCGTGTTTCCTAGAGTCAAATATTCATCAAATCTTGTCCACCTATATTTTAAAGAAGCAAAGTCAAAAGCTAATGATGGATTAGCCATGAACAGAATTTAAGTAGCCTGAGTGAAAACTGATTCTGAGTTATCTCAGAAATATTCAATAGAACGCTTTAGTGTTATACACCCATGTCGACAGATATGTGCATTGCTGGATAAAGGGCGTGTGAGCAATTTATTCTCACACAAATAATTCTTACCTATACGTGCTGAAATGCTCATTTCTCAGTCCATTAGGTTCAATTTAATGCATATAGAACATGTCTAGAATCAATAGGACTTTGAAGGTTTCATTTTTAATTTTACTCAGATGAAAAATTCTTTATGCTGCTTGATATTTCCAGCACTTGAGCAGCATTGGCAACAGGCCCCACAGGAAGCATGAGGCCAAGGTTAAAGCCCTGCTAAGTCAAGATGCTATGATACCCAAAGAACCAATTTTCATTGTATTGCATGTCTTCTAGTATTTTATTGGCTTGTCCAGGATCTGAGAGCAGAAGGGGTGCACTGGGACTAATTTCAGTTGCAGATGTCGAGCTCTTGGCATTCAATTTTCCTTAACTTTCACAAAATCCAAGGTTGCTGCTTTAGCTGATTAGTCATTAGCTAATTTTGAATCATGTAGAAAAAACAAAGCTAGGAATGCTATTCCCTAAAATAAAATAAAAAAAATAGTGTAATGGAAGATGTGTGTCCAGTATCTGCTGAATTAGCAAGTATGGTTGGCCCTCTGTAATCTGTAGGTTTCACATCTGTGGATTTCACCAATGGCAGAATGAAAATATTTTGGAAGAAATAATTGCATCTGCACTGATCATGTACAGGTTTTTTATTCTCTTGTCATTACAACATAAACAATATAACAATTATTTAGATAGCATTTATATTGTATCAGGCATTATAAGTAATATAGAGATGATTTAAAATGTACAGGAGGATGTATCTAGGTTATATGCAAACACTACACCATCTTATATATGGGACTCAAGTATCTACAGATACTGGTATCCTTGGGAGGTCCCAGTACTAATTCCTTACGAATATCAAGGGACACCTATTCTTTCTGAAGAATAGGTTAATCACTTTTATTCATGCCTAAAGTAGTGGCATCAACTACAGTCATATCTCATTCATATGAGTATATGAATAGGACTAGGGTCAATGATGTGTATAATATATGAGAGTTCATTGAGTGAACCCAAACACCATCCAGAAAATGTTCTCAGAGCAAAATTCTCCTATACTATTCTACTAGCTCACATGTCTCACACCTACCCTTTATTGATGCATCATCCCTGGTGATCTCTATATTAGTCTGATCCAATAATTTGCTGAATGGAACTTCATACCTGAACCTATAATTGTATAATCTTTATAATTTTATTAAAAATACATTATTTAATTTTATATTTTAAGAACTCACTTCAGGGGCTGAGCAACTATTATTATTATATTCTCTTACTGAAGAAATTGAAGTTTCAAGAGGTAAAATGGATAATATGATTAATAAATATTGGAACTTATCTAGAAATTAAGTACCTTCCAACTTCTAAGCAAGTATCTTCATCACTCTACCCCAGGCTTTCTGTTAAAAAAAAAAAGAAAGAAAAAAGGAAAAGAAAATAAATCACTGAGGTCTTAGGCTGAGGTCTTATTCAGCTTCAGGCCTAATGGCATGGAATAAAGGATTTTTCTTACAAAAAAGGAACTTGGTCTTTGTCATCCCTACCCTTTTTCCAGAGCCATATTTCTTTCCCCATTTTTCTACCTTCCAGAGCTGGACTTCTTCCCAAAATGCCTGTATGTCCTCAGAGATGTCATTTCCATCTTTTCCTAGTAGGCAAATTCCTACCAGTCCTTTACAAGACTCAAATGTGATCTCTCTGAAGACTTTCCTTAATTCTCATGGAATCCTTATTGTTGCTTTCTCAAGCAGCCAGAGGATAGCTTTGCTCATACATTGTACCAGTACCCATTACCTTATGCTTTAGTATTTCATTCTAACCTTTTTCATCAGGACTGTGAGTTCTCAACAAGCAAATGCTTATTTTCCATCCTTGTATCATCTGTAGTACCTATAGTCTCTGGCACGTAGGTGAAGTTCAACAAGCATTGGGGGGAGTGGTCTGAAAACCTTTAGTCTAAAGTGTCATGAATCTCTCATGATGAAATATCAGACACTGTGATAGTAGGGTAAGAATTTAGGGACAGTGGAGTCTACTTATTGTCTCTCAAATCTTACCCCATGGGCAACTTCCAAAACAAATTTGAATTATATGAAGTTAACAAATATTTACAATGTACATTTGATATTCATGAGGAATATTTCAAGTCTTCTATGTAACCTTAAGTTCATTATTTCAGAACTTTTTGCAAAGGATCATGGTTTTCTTCAAAATAATATTCTACTAAAAAGTCAAGCTTCCTTTACATACCTGAATCATAAGTTTAACAGTTTTTGAATTTGTATCAAACCAACTATCCATCTCACCCCTATTATACACACCTAAAAAATGTAGTTGTGATCATTTGATGACACACAGTAAAGATCACATGATAAAGAAGAAAGAACCATGGTTATATTGAGATGGATGTGCTGGGAGCAGCAACATTTCAGAGTCCTGTAGAGGTCATAGGAAAATTCAAAACCACAAATGTGAAATCTAAATGCCAAGAGTCTGATAACTGCTGAATGCCTATTATATATAAGACACTGAGGAGTGCTGCAGAGAATTCAATACACATAACTGCCTCTGTTCTAAACATTCTACTAATTAATCCAGTATCCTTATTTCTGTCATATTATTATGTAGGCTGACATTTTTATTCAACAGAACTTTCTAAAGAAATAGCCTAAAGGCTTCTAGCCAAAATGGTACGTTGAATTGATGAATAATCTTCTCTATGACACTCCACAGAAGTGCCAAAAGATCGGATTTTTTAGATTTAAAACATGAAAATTTAAGATATATGTGTATGTGTGTGTGTGTGTCAAAAGCTGAAAATAGAATATAAAAGAATACAGAGGTAAGTGAGGGCTACAGCCACCGGATCAACCAGATTTCAGGAATGTCCATAGTATATAAAAATATGCATATATGACATATATGCTTATTTTTTTAAATTGAAGAGCCTGTGAAAACCCCCAGACACTAGCTGCCTGAAGGATCATAACTAGGTCTTTAGTTTCTAAGATGTCACCATGGAACAGGAACATAGAGACATCATTATAAAAACTGGCTCTTCACAGGAGAGATTGAGTCTACAAAGTCAAAGAGAGGAAATAAGGAGCACAGAAGCTGTGAAAAGGAATTGTCACTCAGGATGAACTTGCAAGCTGAAATTTCAAGCATATTAAAAATAGCAAAGCTAAGGAAATAAAACCCAATCAGGAAGTCTAAAGTGACTTCAAAATAGAAATGCTTTAAATCTTCAAGAAATGAATAACATCTGTAAAATAAGAACAAAAATTACAAAATCAAAGCATGCAGATATGTATCAAGAATAGGTAGATAAGAAAAAAGCCAATTAGAATTCCTGGAAATTAAAACTTAGCTATTTAAATTAAAAGTTTAATATATTTTATAAAGGATTCCCTCAATACAAAGTACAAATTAATTTGAAGGCCGATGTGAAAGTAAGGATTTAAAAAGTAAGAAAAATGTATCAATTCAAGACAGAATAAAGGAGAGAGAAAATAACATGGTAACAGAAAATAAAAGATTCTAATTAAGTTCAAATAAATCAGTAATAACAACAAATATAAATGGATTAAAATTGCCTAATGAGAGACCCTCAGATAAGATGTTTTCAATTCAGCATCTTGTTACTTAGAGAAATATCTAAAAAAATAATTATAGTTAACCTTCAAATAAAAGGGTTGGGAAGAATATATTAAGCCAAGACTAATTTTAGGCTATGCTATTATTTGCCATTTTTGTTGTGTTGACATTTGCCCTGATATTACAAAAGCTATAGTGGATAAAACTGCTCATGCCAAGGCATTAGTGTACCAGGAGTCACTGTCTCTGTCACTGCCACTTTCCAAAATCAACACAGTGGGGCATTCATAAAGTCAGAGAAAGCAGATAGTACTCGGTAAAATGACAGCAAGACAAAAGTTGAGCTCTATTCCAACTTGGGCAGGGATCATTTAGGCCTTTTCAAGAAAGAACGCAGAATCAGAGTAGTGTAAAGGTACAAAGGGTTGGTCAATGTCATTATATCACACCAGCTGTGACCACTAGCTGCCACTTTCCCAGGACAGGGTCCTATCTTCCACAGAAACTGGGAGACAGAGGCCTTATCCTTCTAGATGTCACATTTTAAAGGAATGGCACCCAGCCTCTTGAGAGAAGCAAGTGTTACATACTTAAAAATTGTGAGCCCATTTTGACAACTGCTCTAAGAAAGGGAGTCAGGAACTTGCCCTTGGGAGTGTGTTGGCTAGAAAAAAAACAGTAAACTTTTCTGGCAGCACTGAGCTTTCTCAGGCAGGCACTTCAGGGAGCCCTAGGATCATCCTAGGGATGCAGGTGTCTGTTGCTAGAAGCCATGCCTGTGTTTGGTTCCTCTCTTAGAACAAGGGTTGAAATAGATTGTCATGTGCTTAGAGTCTTGCAGTTTTCACAGGCACGTGTAGAAAACAACGAATTACCCACCGCAACCCACAAAGCCAGTTTTTCTCATGACTTTCCTTCATGAGGTGATATTAATCTTATTAAATCTCAACCCTTGAGTACATGTCTTTTGAATATTCAGTGTGACAAAATGGAAAAGCACAAAGAAGACACTACCTGTTGCATATGGAGTATCCATGTTGTCTTTAGGAAAAGCTACTGTTCGGGTGTTTGTGAAATGAACTACCATGTTTTCCACGGAACATCATCTATACTTGAAAGAATGATACACAAACTACAGCTATCCATGTTTTGGCTTTGGCATATATTTTTCTTAAAATAAAATGTATATTTTTCTCAAAAATAAATGTAGTAAGTCTGACACTTCAAGGATAACAACTAACAACAATACCAAAAAATGAGACACAATGGCTATTATTTACAGGTTAGAGGATTGTTTACATATGAAATTTAAGAAAATATAAAACTATAAAAACAATAACTTCAGCAACAAGTTCTATAGGGAAAAAAAATCAATGGCATCCCTAGGTATAGCCATACACAAATAAAAAAATTTAATGGAAATAAAGTTCTTCAAAGTAGCAACAGAAAATATAAAGTACCTAAGTATAATATTTACATATCTTGAATGACATTAATCAAAAACCAAAAAAAATTTCAAAATAAATGAAAAATATACCACATATATAAAGGGAATATTAAAAAGACAAAAGTTCTTCCCAAATAAATGTACCAATTTAATAATGTTATCATAATTCCCTCAAAATGTTATGAAACTTATCCTGATTTTAAAACTCATACCAAAGAAAATGACTAAAATTTTAAGCTACAATATATAATAATGGCAAAGAATAAAAGATACTTTATATGAGATATAACAAAATATATACATAAATATTATGAAAGAAATGTTTTAAATTTATTAATAAAGAACACTTAAATATTTGAAGAAATACACTACTTGGATGCGAAGAAAAAAATATCATAAAAGTGTCAATCGTCCCCCAGATTAACACACAAGTTCAGTGACATTCCCATGAAATTTTTGATAGAATATTTTAGGAACCCAATAAGTTACTTCTAAATTTATTTTTGCAATAATAGCAAATACTTATTAGTATTTTCTTCGAATCAGCCACTTTTCTAAAGACTTTAAATAAAACTCTGTAATAATCCTTAATAACCACATCTATAAGGTAGGTACTACTATTATGGCCATCTTATATAGGAGAAAACAGAGGCACAGATTTAAAATGTACCCAAGGTCAGGCAAAAAGTAACAGAGAAACCAAAATTCTTCAATTTGTCTCTAGTATGCATGCCCTTAACCACTATATAATATTGTCCAGAGTATTGTATTAGTCAGTTTTTTATCTCTATAACAAAAATATCTGACCAAAACAAGTTAGAGGAGGAAAAGTTTATTTTGGCTCACAGTTTCAAATGTTCAGTCCATGGACGGCTGAATACATAGTTCTGGGTTCAAGATGAGGCAGAACATTATGGTGGAAAGGCATGGCAGAGAAATTCAGCACAGGACCTGGCAGACTGAAGCAGACATAGAATGGAAAGTAGTATGAAGACACCTCAGAAAACTTGGAATGGAACCCCCATTTGACCCAGCTATCCCACTCCTCGGTTTATACCCAAAAGACTTAAAATCAGCATACTATAGTGACGCAATGTTTATAGCAGCTCAATTCACAATAGCTAAACTATGGAACCAACCTAGATGCCCTTCAAAAGATGAATAGATAAAGAAAATGTGGTACACACACACAATGGAATATTACTCAGCCTTAAATAAGAATGAAATTATGGCATTTGCAGGTAAATGGATGGAACTAGAGAATATCATGCTAAATGAAATAAGCCAATCCCCAAAAAACAAAAGCCAAATGTTTTATCTGATAAGTGGAAGCTGATCCACAGTGGGGCTGGGGTTAGGGAAGAATGAAGGAACTTTGGTTTATGTAGAGGGGAGTGAGAGGAGGGATGGGGCTGTGGGGATGGGAAGGACAGTAGAATGAGACAGACATTATTACCCCCTATACTGTATGATTACATTTCTGGAGTGACTCTGCTCTATGTACAGCTAGAGGAATGAAAAGTTGTGCTCCATTTGTGTACCATATGTCAAAATGCATATACTGTAAAATAATTAACTACTTAAAAAATATAGAATATTTTTGTAATATATAATATTGTATATAATATTATATATTGTGTCTATATTATATATGTACATAATGATATAGAATGTGTATGCAATGTGCTATGTGATATATAATATTGTATATATTATATATTTTAAAACAGCAGACAGAAAGTATAAGAAGCCAGGGATATATATAAATCCCAAAGTCATGCTCCCAGTGACGTAACTTACTCCCACCATACCCCACCTACCTATAGTTACTACCCAGTTAGTCCATTCAAATTATTAATCTATCAATAATTAATATCAATGGATTAATCAACTGACTAGGTTAAAGCTCTCATAACCTAATCATTTTGCCTCCTACATTGATTCAGGAGCTTTGAGGGACACCTTATATTCATCCCATATCAAGTACCAAGTGAGGGCAGCTGCCTTGACCTTCCTTGTGGCTTCCCATTAATGGAAAGGGTCTGAAAGCCCCTGGGATCAATCTCTCTGCAGGAACAGTGCAGATTGGCCTGAGGGCTGTGGATAGCATGGTGTCAATTGGTCATGGTTAGCTGGGGCTGATTACTGGTGACAGATAAACTGAGAAAGCATTGACTGCTAGTGATGTGATCATTAACCAGAAGTTTCAGTGACAGATCTGAGGAAAAGCAGCTATACTGTATCTGTGCTGCTACTGGTCTGAAGTGATCCACTGCTGCCCTGTTGGTAAAGAGACTTTCGGATGCAAATGCCACAAAGTACACCATCATGATGTCAGCTACTGCTTCTGATGCTATCCCACCGCAGTACCTGGCTCCTGCTCCAGCTGTTCTATGGGAGAGTATTTTAGAGATAATGCCAAACATGTTTTGATCTTCTATGACAGCTTGTCCAAGCATGCTATCTCTGTTGTTCCAATGACCCTCTGATCGTGAGACTTACCCTCAGGGTATGTTCTACCTACACTCCTGGCTGTGGAGAGAGCAGCTAAAATGAATGATTCCTCTGGTGGTGACTCCTCGACTACTTTACCAGTCATAGAAACTCAGCTGGTGACGATTCTGCTTACATTCCAATGAATGTCATTTCTCTCAGTGACAAACAGGTCTTCTTAGAAACAGAATTGTTCTATAAAGGTACCTGCCCTGCCATTGTTTTGTCCCATGTCAAATCTCCTGCCTGAACCAGGGCTATGCAGCAGGCTGCAGGTACAATGAACCTGGAGTTGGCTCAGGATCATGAGGTCGCTGCTTTTTTTCAGAGGGGTTCTGATCTTGATGCTTAAAAGCTCAAGTTGTGGTACACATCTGACAGAGTTGCTAAAGCAAAGACAGTGTTTTCCCATGGCTATTCAAGAGCAAGTGGCTGTTATCTATGCAGGTATAAGGGAGTATGTGATAAATGAGAGCCCAGAAAGATCACAAAGTATAAGAATGCTTTCTTGTCTCACATTATCAGCCAACACCAAGACCTGCTGGGCAATATCAGGGCTGAAGGGAAGATCTCAGAGGAGTCAGCTGCAAAGCTGAGAGAGACCATAACAGACTTCTTGGTTGGATGTGAAACATAATCTCCTGTGTATTCACATCAAATATTGATTTAGTTTTGTTGTTTTTTTCCCAGCAAAATTGATTCCATTTGTAAAAAGATTACTCTTACACTTCTGATGTACAGAAATGTTAAAAATAAAGGTTCCATATTACAAGGCAAAAAAAAAAAAAATTGTTCCAAATGATTTTCAGGAAGAAAAAGGGTAGGGGAGGGGTTTTCATCATTATAGCTCAAGATACTATAATGATACATGAATAGGTAAATGTGCCAATGAGACAGACTGAAGAACCTATAAAGAGCTTACACATTTGATTTATGAGACTGCTAACATTTTAGATCAATGAGAAACAAATTGGCATATTAAATAAATGTTACTGGGATAGTTGAAATAAGATCCCTAGTTTATTCCATATACAAAAATAATTTCTGGGGGGGGATTAAATATATTAAAAATAGAGGCAAACACTTTTAAAAATTGAAAATATAATTTATAAAGGCATCTGTATAATCTTAGAGTAGAAAATAAGTGTAAATAGATACAAAGCACAAATCATAAGAATTACAAACTTGCTTACATTGAAATCAAAAACATCTGTACAACAAAATACACCATTACAAGAAGAAGACAGGAACATCTAAGGAAACATTTATTATACATAACCAACAAATAATTAGTATCCAAAATTTATAATTCACTCTTACAAATCAATAATGGGTAACCACTCCAAGAGAAAAGTGGTCAAAAGTATAAACAGAAATTTCACTGAATAAGAAACATAAGTGGTAAAATATCCATATTCACATATGAACACACACAAGCAGGCTCAAAATGTGACCAGTGATGTGCCACCAAAAGCAAGTTGTGGAATCATGCTGAGGAATCGTAACTCACTCCAAACTCAGCGTTGTCCTACTAGTGATGTTATGTTGGTGACTTGGCCACAGTGGGAAGACCTACACCATGGAAATGTGCAAATGCTACAAAGTAGAACATTTCTGCTTTATCTACTTACTAGTTTACCAAACACACACTGACTTTAACCCAGAATGAAATATTGTTTCTTATCTAGCGAGTTCACAAAATGTTCAAGAGATAACAATGGCAGATGTTGATGAAATGTAAAATATTGAGAATACTTATTCTCCACTGGCAGGATCATAAAATAGTAGAACTACTTTAGAGAATGATTTGGTCATGCCTATGAAATTGAGGACATCTTTATGCTATGATAGCAATTTCACTCCATATAGAGAACTCTTCATTGTATGTGCAAGCAAACATACATAAGCATACTCACAGCCATGGCCAGACAGTCAAAAATATCCTAAATATCTATCATGAGGACACAGCATCTGGGAGTGGTAGTGCACACCTATAATCCCAGCAACTTGGGAGACTGAGGCAGGAGAATAGCATGTTCAAAACCAACCTCAGCAGATTAGTGAGGCCCTAAGAAATTTACTGACACCATATCTCAAAATAAAAAAATAAAAAGGACTGGAGATGTAGTTCAGTAGTAAAGTACTCCTGGGTTGAATTCCCAGTACCAAAAGAAAGAAAGAGAGGGAGAGAGGGAGGTAGGAAGGGAGAGAGGAAGGAAGGAAGAAGAAAGGAAGGAAGGAAGGAAGGAAGGAAGGAAGGAAGGAAGGAAGGAAGGAAGGAAGGCAGGCTAAACAAAATTAAATATGTATGTAGTAGAATATTATATAGCAGTGAAACCTTGTGAACTAGAACAATGCAGATCAATTTAGATAAATCTCATGAAACTACTGAGTGAAAAAGGAAGTTGAAGTAGGATATATGAAGTTTAATTTGTAATATTAAAATGTGGAAACAATACCATATGATTTTTTATGGATGTATTTGTACATACAGGCACTTGTATATGTATACGTAGTATGGATAGATAGATGATAGATAATCATTTTAAAATTATGCCAGATTTACAAAGGTTTAAAGTCTGACAATATCAAGGATGTAGGGAAACACTAATTTTCATAATACTATAAATAGGAGTATGATCAGGCACAACTCACTTGAAGACCAATTTGGCAATATTTAGTGAAAATAGAGAAGTGTCTACCTGTGACCTTCCAGTTGGTGTCTAGCTTTATTACCTTAAGGAAAATTTCTGTATACTTACACAAAGGACAAGCTCAATAATTCCTATTATAGCATCACTTTGAGTAGATTTCTGTTTACCAGAGAATAAATGTCACAGGATACTGTTGAGCAGTTAAAGTAGGCCAGCTAAATCTATGTATGTCTACATAGGTACGTCTCAAAATAATACTAGGACCAGGCATGGTGGTGCATGCCTATAATCCCATAAACTCAGGAAACTGAGGCAGAAGGATCAAAAGTTCAAGGCCAGCCTCATCAACTTAGCAAGGCCATAGCAACTTAGGGAGATCCTGTCTCAAAATAAAAAATAAAAAGGGCTGAGGATGTGTGGCTCAGTGTAAAGTACCACTGGTCTCAATCCTCAGTTAAAAAACAATTTAAAACGTAATAAAAATTAAAAAATAAAAATACTATGCAACGTCAGTTATAGAATAACATATACAGTGTTATATCACTTATGTCATTTTATATATGAAGTATATTATTTACTGATAAATATATATACAGTGAAAATATTAAAATATGGACTAAATATACACCAAATTAATAGAAGCTTTTGCCTTTGGGGAGAAAAGGGAGTGATCTACAGAAGAATAAAAGATTACCTGTAATGATTTATTTGTTGAGAAAAAAGATCTGATGGAAGTGTAATAATATGTCAACATTTGTTGAATTTGGATGGCAGGTACATGGATGCTTATACTGTTATCTTTTGTTTGTACTCTTTAAAAATGTTTACATCTTTCCTCTTTAAGGAAACTAATATATTTCCTTTTGCTTCCTGAATTTGTTTTTGGGAAAGGAAAAACTGCTCAACTTGGAGTGAAACACATGAGTTACAGCATAAGCATTTCTATTAGATAGTTGTGTCTGCACGGATGAGTCTCGTGCATTTTAACTGACAACATAGTGACTCCCTTACAGAGGAGAATAGAATGAGATATATTGAGTCACAGAACCCACAATACTGACCTTCTGTATTAGTTTGCTAAAACCACCATAAACCCTACCACACACTGCATGGCTTTAACTACAAAAATGTACAGTCTCACAGTTCTGGAGTTTAGAAGTACAAAGTCAAGGAGTCTGCAGGGCTAGTTCCTGCAGGGTTCCTGAGGGCTATGAGGGAGGGTTCTGGTCCAGACCTCTCCCCCTGGCTTCTAGCTGTCCATTTTCTGCCTGTCTCTTGGCTTTGTCTCCCCTCTATGCATACCTGTGTCCAAATTTTCCCTCCTCATAATTACACCTGTCATATTGGATTAGACCTACCCTAATTACCTCATTTTAATAACAAACACCCCTTTTCCAAATATGCTCACATTCTGAGGTACTAGAGGTTAGGACTTCAACACAGAATTTGAGGGGAAGAGGTGCAGTTCAGTCAATGACATCTATAGCTTCTGGTCAGTACTTAAAATATATTTTTTTAAAAAAGGGAAAAAATGTTGTCTTTTAAAAGGTTAAGCTCCATCCCAATGAAAAGTGACTTTAATTTATTGGTATTATTTAATGGTTCAGGAGTGGGCAACTCTGAGGACTGGAAGAGTGAGGGTATGGGCTTCCGTTCCTTCCTTCTCAGATGTAAAATGACACTGGTGTGGGTCAGGCCTGTGGCCAAAATAAAGGCTGGACCTGCCAGCTTCTGCTATGTCATGCTACATCCAGTTGCTCAGGTGGATAGCAGATGATGCTAATGATGCCAAGATCCTACATTTATTTCCCTTGTGAGCCAATTAGCTTCACCCATCCCTACACTTAGCCAACCCTAGCAATTGCCTATTGATCCAGGGAACAAATGAGGCCAATCAGAAATGGACATTGGCTGTTCGAAGGCCTGACTCTATTTTGAGTCCCAGACCTTATAATCAAAGAACAGGAAAAAGGCAAGAGGAGGCTACCTTTATCCCAGTTAAAATAATCCCTTACATGTGATTCCAGACATCCACCATCACATCAGATGATCAACACTGTGCACAAAACATCTTAACAGTGTGGAACAGTCAACACAAACCAAGGAAAAGGACCAAATTCAGATAAAAGACACGAAGATGCCACAGCCTGGGATTAACAACACCGTATTCAAGGAGCCATTTCTTTTCCCCCTAATTAAATGTATGTTCAATTCAAATAGCTATAAATAGGTCAAAAGTGAAAAACCATGGCTACAAATATTTTATCCTTACTTGTCAACCATCTCAACTCCCCCTTTTGTAAAATACTGTTGCATTCTACAAAATAGGACATTTATAAACCTTGCAAAAAAAGAAATGTTTCATGTGTCTCTCCCTTGCTTGTTTTTCTTGCTCAAATCTTGGTTGCAAATAAAGATGAGGGCCTTCACATTTAAATACCGAAGGGAGGAATGACGTTCCCAGTTTCTTAGGAGAGCATCCCAAATTTCTACCTTTTCCTCTTTATAGAGAGAAAATCCCGGCTCCCTCTTGCCTCAGGTGATCTGGAGCCTTAGGATCAGTCTGGATTGTACGTCAGAGAAATCAACTAGAAACACAAAGCACTGGACCCTTATTCGTAGATACAATTTTAGGGAAATCTATTAACAGTTTTTAATTTTATGGGGTGATGACCAAACATGGGTGTGTGAGAGGTCCCTTTTGGTGACATGTAACAGAATTTAATTCAATCCAATAAAAAGAAAAATTGGGGGCACTCATAGTACTAAAGTCCAGAAGTCTACTTCAGGCATAGCTGGATCCAGATGTTCAAATACAGGCATCTGTACCCCTCCATCTCTCAGGTCTACTTTCTTCAGATAAATTTAAGGAAAGTAAAGTGGCACAGAGGTTTAACATAGGTTCTCAAATTACAGCCTACCAGTTTAGCAACACCAAAATAAAAACAAAATACCCAGCAACAATTCCAGGTTTCACCAGCACAAGCCCATTCTTAGACTAGTTCATGTGTCCAAGCAGATGCTGGGCTGCCGTCTCTAATGACTGGTCCACAGACCCACCCCAGACCTTACTAAAGGGATCGACCCCCATGCCAACCACATGAGACAAGTAAAGAGCAGTTCCTCAAAGGAAAAAGTAAGGTGCTGTTATCCAAAGGGAAATGGAATGTAAGCTACCAGCTCAGATATATTCTCAGTTACAAAGCGGGTAGAGTCTGAAGCTTGGCCAGCTCAGTACAAATTCTGCATCATAGCTGTAAAAAAATAAATTAAAAATCCATTTTCTAACTCTGGTGGGTCAACACTGCATTTTCATGGGGACACATAATTACAAGTCACAGTTATTATTTAAAACTGCTCTGTAGGTATCAGAAAACAGCAAATGAAGAGTGACACTGAAAGGTGGTTTAGCTCATCCAGCCACTGATAAAATCACACCTTAGCCTTCAATTTTGGAAGAGCTACAGGAACAAGGTACTTTAATAATCATTCCATTATAATTAAATTATTAAGAAAAATGATATACGCTGCCTTTTCTAGCCCTCTCCATGCAAGGGAATAATTCCTCTGTACATGTAATTCATTAATTTGTTGTAACAATTAGTTTCAATGCTCTTGTGAGGCATGCTAATCTCTCACCAGGATAAAATGAGGCGCTCAGATAAAAGTTGTGCTTCTATAGGAAAGAATTGCCAAACCCGATAATGACTTTTGGATCCAAATATATTCCCTTGCCTCAAGGTCTGTTCACATGGAGTTCAAAAGTCTGTGAAAGAGAAGATAACCTCACCAGGGGTGTCGTGTCAACTATTTAGAGCTACCCCATCTGGAACTTGGCCTTCTTGGATTATCTGTCCAGTAGCCATGAGCCACAGGAACCAGAGATGTTCTGCTCCCACAGCAACGGTCTACCCTACCAAAATTAATGACAGTGTTACACTGTATTTAATGTAAATTAAGTCCATGTTTGTCCAAATAACCCAATGCCATTTGTTTAAGTTTCATATGTAGCCAGATTTTTTTTCAATGCATTGTCTGGAAGATGGAAATATATTCATCTGCAGAGGGCTTCCGTTTTTGTTTTATTTTTTTTAATTTGGAATTAAATAAATAAGGAGCTAACCAAATATACGCCTGGGACATTGCTTGTGGCGCTTAGCAGGGTCAGATGATCAAGTTTCATTATTTGATACGTTTTCAGGCTTGCGATGGAGTCATAACGAATTGATGGGAACAGCAAATTCATTTAAAAACAGGTTTATCGCTTCATCAGGTATTCATTTAAGCAGAATCGACAGCATAACTGGATCTCTTTGGCCCTATGTGACATGTTTTTCCAAATGGAATGATAATAACTATAGAGATGTAATAAGTAGTTAAAGACTTCCCATCTCCATGAGGCACCCAGATATTTGAAGGAAGAAATTACTTTCATTCTCAAGACCATTGCTCACTACAGGATCAATGGCTGGCTATTTAGGTCTCTTCTGAGGGGGTGCCATAATCCTTTTGGTTTTCAATGAATGACACTAACAGCTCTATTGTAGAGAAAGCATCATGGGAGATTTTGTTTCTGATGAGAAAAAATAATAAATTGGGCATGTAAAGAGTATTATAATGCATTTTCTTAAAGTTACTAAACCAGATAAAATAGGGAAATAGAATTGAAAAAAGATAAAATTTGGAAACAATATAAAGAAAAATCAACCATTTCAGAATTCCAGAGTTTGATACATTGTGCATATGATATGCATACCAATCTACTATCTGTAAAATCCAACTTCTAGTCAGAAATGAGGAATACATGTGAAATCATTGAGCCCTTATATGATGTCTTACATTGAATCAATTGTTTCATGACCCAAAAAGTCACCTCAAGATGTAAATTTTCAATTTTCCAAATACCTATTGTATTTTGAACATATAGAGAGCCAAAAGCAATGTAATAATATTTAATATTGTTACATATTATGTCATACCATGTAAAATTCATATCACGAAGATTTCTTAACAAGTAGATTTCAGGTTTTACCATCATTGAAATACTGTTCATAACAAACAATGTAAAAACTGTTACCATATTTTAGAAAATGCTGTATTGAAGGGCATAGCTTAGATTTGCTACATAAATAGGCTGACTTTAGTTCACAGTCTAGGCCACTGTTTCTCAACCTTGACTGCACATTCAAATCACTTGGAGAGCTTGTAAAATACCCTGCCCAGTTAAGTCAGAAAAATAAGGACTTGCCCCAGGCATCATATTTTATGAAGCTCCTTGTGTGTCTTCACTCTTCAGCCCAAACAGAATCACAGGCATAGAGCACTGGTTCTCAAAATGTGGTCCTGAAAGCAGCAACCCCAGCATTATTTGGCATCTTGTTAGACATGAAAAATCAGGTCCCACCCAGACCTACTGAATCAGAAACCCTGGGAAGGAGGACAATTGAACAGCCTCTCCAGGTGATCTGATGCAATCTGAAGTTTGACAGCTACTGTTCTAGCACTTGGAATAGCCCACCTAGGGGATATCTGGATCTGCAGGGCAGACACAAGGTCATCACCACTCACTGCTCTAGGATAAAGAGCTCAGAAGGCCAAGGTGGATCCAGGCTTGGAGGAGCTTGAAGTCTATACAATTTCAAGCAATCTTTTAAGAAAAAAAGAATGGATACCTAGGTACAAAAGAAATTACCCATTTAGAATATAAGCAATCACACCAAATACTGAAATTTTAATGCTAGCAACTATCATAAACCATCAAATAACATAATATTCTTATTAATCAGTGACTAGACTAACTAATACTTTAATATGTTTGATTACCTTTACATATGGCAAAATAAAAATGCTAGTATTTTCTGTAAAAAGCAAAATGCTAGTTCAATCTTTCCTTTTACCATGATAATCAAAAAAAAATTTATTATTGAGAATTCAGGAAAAGTGCCTGCAGGGTTATTGCTGAGTTTGGGAAAACCTCTATCAAGTTTTATTCATATATTACCTGTATGATTTTAGGGCATTTTAAGTATTTCATTGTAGCAACTAATCTTAAACACACTTTGAAGAGTCTCTAGCCATCACCTTGGAGATGCTCTGTGCAAATGAGGGGCCTAATGTTTTATTCACATAGTGCTAAATTCACCTTGCACAGACTTGTAATAAATTAACTTCCCCAATCAACCCATCAGCACATTGCCTGCATAACTCACTCTATTTCTGTGAGGCAAAGGAAGAGATGGTGCACAGAGCAGGGGTGTTAATGGAAAATCCCTCCTGATAGAAACTAGAGAAGATAATGAGTCATTGTTCCCCTGAAAGAGAAGGGAGGCCTTCGGGGTTTTCTACATATGAAGAAATGTGTTCAGAGAACTGAGGTCATAAGACCAGCCTGCCTTCCCTCTACTAACCTAAAAAGTGTTCTTCAGCTTCTGAAGTGGGCAAGGCCCTGCAGTGCCTAAATGAACTCTGGAGATAATGAAGTAAAGATGCTTACAGTGGTGTTGAGCTCCAAAGCCTTCTCACTAACTTTGTGAGTTTTGTTCAAAACTAAAGCACTAAAGTTCCTAATAAGATAAATATCCTATGTGAAAATGACCATTTGGACACAGTTTAAAGGAGATTTTTATTTTGGTTTGCTCCTAAAGCAGTAAAGAAGCAGGAAAAAGTAAATATAAAGGATAAAGATAAAAAACAAATCTGTCTCTTGGTCCCCTCCTGCAGGTGCAGCTAAGGCACATAGTGAGCTAACCACCACTTGGGAGGAGTTTACACTCTGGGCTGGCTGTTTCTCAATATCCCCAACCTGTATCCAGATGCTGCTTAATATATACAAGCAATAATTCTGCTCCTTAGCAAATGCATGCCCAATTCTAGCTATTAAAATTCCTAGTATTTATTCAAAGGAAACGAAATCACCGTGTTGAACAGACTATCTGCACTCCCATGTTTATTACAGCTCTATTCACAAGAGTCCAAAATATGGTATTACCTAAGTGTTTGTCAACAGATAAATGGAAAGAAAATATGGCATATATGCTTATATATGAAATACACAGCAAAGGAATACTATTCAATATTAAAAAGAATAAATCCTGCCATTTTCCACAACATGGAAGATGCTGGAGAACATTAAGTGAAATATGCTAGGCACAGACAGACAAATAGCTCAGGATTTCATTCATTTATGTAACCTAAAAAAAATAGTTAATCTTATAGAAGAAAGCAGAAAAATAGTTACCATAATCTGGGAAGAGAGGGAGAGAAATGAGAAGATTGATCACTGGGTATCAAAGTCCAGTTAGATAGGAGGAAGAAGTTTTGGTGTTCTATTGCCCAGTAGAGTGACTACAGGTAACAATAATGTATTTCAAAGTAACAAGAAGAAGGGGTTTTGAATTTACTTGCCACAAGGAAATAATAAATGTTTAAGATGATAAGCCAAATATCTTGATTTAACCATTACACTATGTATACATGTATCAAAACATCACACTGTCCTCTATAAATATGTTCAAATAACTATGTCAATTAAAAATAAAACATTTTAAATATAAATAAATAAATAGTAAAGTTTTTGCACTGAGACCATTTCTCTTTACATGCACTTGCTTTATGGACTCAAGAACTTTCCAATTTTGTTCACTCAAAGGCATAATTGCACAACAGAGCAAGTATCCTGCAAAACTTTTAAATATGAAAAAAATGGATAAATTTTCAATTGACAGGGTTATAAGATAGAAAGGAATTGTGTTCATACATGATAATTTTTTAAAAATTTACCTGGCATAGTATTTAATAAATAACTGTGAAAATGAACATCTGATTATAAGCTTTTTAAAATCAGGCTTATTCTCCTTACAAGCTAAGACGGAGGTAATGTCTTACTGGGGAACTCAAGAACAGCTTAATGAAGCGCATAGTATTCTGGATGGGTTTTGAAGGATGGAGTTTGACAAATGACATACACCATAAAGATATTCTAGATGAAGGGAAACATAATAGCAAAATACCCAAAAGAAAGAAATCATGGGTGTGTATGGAGAACACCATATGGATGCTGGAAGGGGGAAAAACCTGGACTGAAAGTTTGGGGCTCGTGTGTCAACTGAAGAGTTGAATTTGCTTCAGTGGGAATGTGAGTGCCATGGAATGAGAAAGAGGGGCGACATGTTCAGGATGTACTTTAAGAAAATGAATCTGACATCAAGGATGCGGCAAGGGCTAGAGAAGTGTGACTTCACATCCGTGGGACCAGTTAGGATATTAAAACAGTAATTCAAGTACAAAGGAACAAACGGTAATCGGGATGGTAGATCTGAAAATAGAAAGAAGAGGAATGTGAGGAAGCTTCTGCCAAATGTCTCAATTGGGAGAATTTGTGAGCAGAGGTAAATAGGACAGAGAGCACATAGTGGAGAGAAGATCATCCAAGAAGCTCTGAAGTTTAAAATCTGGAATCATGCTAAGCTTGCTGGGAAAATACTGCATAGCTCCCAAGTGTTGAACTTGGAGGTGTTTCAGCATCAGACCCAACTCATAAGCTCCACAAACACAGGAACTGTGTGTGTGTTCTTCACCATTGAATACTCACTGCATCATCTGGTGTCTACTGAGAGTGGTTATTTAAGAAGTATTTATTGGATAAAAGAATAAGAATTATAGTGGACTCAAAAGGGAAAATTAGGAAAGCAAAGTATAATGAGTATAGAAGTTAGGAAAATGACTCAGGCAGTGGTATCCTGGTAGTGTCAGGATATGAATATAATAATTCCTAACATTTAGAGTAAGCAAGTTACAGCTCACATGCTTAAGTTCACTGGAAGACAGAAGAGAATTTGTACCAAGAATATTTGTGTACACTGGGAGTGAAAATTGTAGCACTAAAAGTTGATGTTTTTAAATGTTATGATTAGAAAAGGATGAGGGAGATGAAGGTTCCCACACTATCTTTCTGGACAGTCCTACTTTTTGAGGACTACAGAGGTTGGGGAAGGAATACATGGGTAACATATTGCCAGAATGATCTTTTCGCAGTGCAGGTAAAGACTGTCCTGTTACTCCTCACTTTAAAACCCTGCAATGACTTCCCACTATGCAAAAGAAAAATCTAATTCTAACCTTCATCATATTGTCGCGCAAAATCTGTTCCCAGACAGTTTCTCCTGCCCCATTCTGTACCTCCATCTCCTGCAACCATAGCACTGGAAACACACCTGCCAGCTTTAGTTTTCCTAAAGGAGCTCTGCTGCTGCTTGTTTTTCCTTTTGCTTGGAACACCTTCCTCAAACACCACTTCCTTACCCCATCCACTCACTGTATCTGGTTAAGGGCACTCATTCTTCAATCTCAGTTCAAACACCACTTCTTTGTGGAGGCTTTGCCTCTCCCCTTAATTTTGGTCACATTCCCTTGTTATACAAATCTTCCCCATATTATCCTAATTTATGATTAGATACTAATTTGTCCCCCTTTTGAGTGTCACTCTCTGCCAATCTGTCATTGTTATGGTTTAGATATGAGGTATTCCTCAAAAGCTCATGTGTAAAACAAGGCAAGAAGGTGAAATGATTAGATGATGAGAGTTATAACCCAATCAGTGGATTAATCCATTAATAGGGATTACCTGGGTGGTTACTGAAGGCAGGAAGTGAACTTTTCACATTCATATTTCTATATTAAGCATATGCTATGTGTTCTAAATGCTTACACAAATAGAAGTCAGTAGGTGGTAGTGTAAAATTCATGCATTTGGAAGCTACCAGCCTGGGTTCAAACCTCAGCTTTACCACTTATTAAATGTGTGGATTCAAGATAACTATTAAATTATCTGTGCCTGAGCTTCCCCATCAATAAAATAAAATAATGTAGAATTGTGAAATGAAAACCAGAGCTTGATTAACCTGCTCAAGGTCTTAAGGCTGGAGACCAAATCCAAGTAAACTGAATCTACCACTAACTACCACATGAAGAAATAATATGTGTTAAACATAATACATAGATAACTGTCATTTCTAAAATTACTTTATGGGTAGATTAAAACATCTACAAACACCTGTAACTCCCTCACACCTCACCTGCTCCTGCCTTTTCTTTAAAGAAGTAGGTCACAAAGCCTAAACCAATGCGGAAATATTCCAAGAAAACTCAGGCCAAGGTTATTTTTCCAATCAACACCACAGAGTGGGAAATAGAAGAGGAGGACGAAAAATAAGAGATGACCTGAAGTGGACCAGTGACAAAACTGCTGAACTTATATCTTGCTTTAAATGGAATGTCACTTCACTAATAGCTTTCAAACACCACTCCTTTGCATGTGCACACCAATATGCTTTATTTGATATTTATCACTTAATAAACACTTGAAAGATGGCACAGAATCTATGTCCAATGATCCTTGATGACAAAGCGTTAGTGACCCAATTCTTTTCCAGACCTAATGCTTATTTGCTCCAGAAGCCTAGTGATACAGCTCCTATGAAACAAATAAAGCACCATGCATAAAATCAATTCAGTAAGCTCTCTAGGCAGTGATAAATTTGGAAAGAAAACAGGCCCACATAATCATCCCATCCCTATAAAGGCAGATTTTCCATGAAGCTTTGAGTCTATCTCCTGACTTACAAGGCCCTTTTAGAAATTATGCCATCATCTCCCATGAAATCCAACAGGGCATGTGCAGTCAAGGTGGAAATATAGAAGGCAATGAGGCTTTTAAGAAGGTGCTTGGAAACACCAGCACTGCATCTTACATGGAAAGACAAGGACTGTCTAAGCCTGGAGTTGATTCTGTGCTTGCTTATTGCCCCTTTCTGTCCGCCTACAGGACAGACTGAATTCCCTCGTTGGAGCTGATTGTATACCTCAAAAGCATTGGTTAGCAGCAGTATAGAGGACTTCACCCTGAAAACCCAGGGCTTCCTTCACTTCCTTGACAATCACTAGGAAGCACCTCTGCTTCTGAAAACTCAGGTGGGTCTCACAAAGACATTCACAAATAAACTTTATGTGTTCTGGGAACCACTCAAGGATTGATGCTGCTGAAGTGTGAGAAAGACATATTTCAAAGTGTATTTTGAAACTGAAAACTATACAATGTTAGGCTCAAAACTACTTTTTGAAGATAAAGAAGTCAACTCTTGCTGTATATATCCCATCACACCTCCCAGAGCAGGGGAAAAAAAGAATTTGAGTCATTTAGGGAATGCATTGTTACTGCGCTCCAAGTTCATGAGAAAACTAAAGGATGTTGAATGGAATGATATTGAGGATGGTGGTTGTTGGTTTCACCTCACCAGATTCAAAGCCTGGAACTTCAGATGCCTGTTGCACTATATTTTATTATCATTGCAACTCCACTTGTAAGAATGAGTTTTCAGAATGCATGTGTTTCATGTCAGTACTGTACACTCAATAAATTATGTATGTGTATGTGTTTGATGGATTCCTTTTGACGTTGTCAGTGTTTAAGTTTCTTGTGTCATTTTAAAGAAGAAAATGAAAAATAAGTCTTTTCTTAAGGTACCTTTTTCCTAAAGGGAACTGGCAAACATTCCCTTGTTACTCCTTCCAGATAGAGGTCCTGAACAACAATGAAGTTGTTTACATATTAAATTGATAACATAGTCTCCATGGTGAACGAAAAGCAGCTAAAATGCACCCTGGGGGAATTCAAAGGTGCAGGAATGTGATGTTGTTTCTGTCTAACCAGAGCATTAATATTAATAGTGAGCTAGGTGTACTTCCTTAGCAAGCAATTTCTATCCCCAGGGTGCTCTCGCAGCATTCACAATCCCCCTGGTTTTGCTTGTTTCCTTTGAAATAACAGGCACCAGGATGGTAGTATTCTCTTGCAGATTGCTCCTTTTCTTATAGGTCAAAAAGAGCCCAAATTCATCCTTTAATTGTAATACATACAGTCATCATCACTTAATAACAGGGATATATTGTGAGAAATACCTCATTAGGCAATTACATCGTGGTGCAAACATCATAGTTACAAAAACCTAGACGGTATAGTCGACCATAGGCTGTATGATATGACCAAATCAAGCACAAGAAAAATGATGCAATCAATAGATTCATCCACAGATGCAGTAAAACAGAGATGCAGTAAACCAGAGATGTATGAGGCAGCTGCTAGCTTAAATCAGCATACCATTTTGCAATAAACATTTTTAATAAGTAGAAGGAGTACACTAATATAATGATAAAAGGTACAATATTGCAAATACATAAACTAGAAACATAGTCTTTTATTATCATTTTCAATGATTGGCAGCCCAGTAGGTTCGCTTACACCAGCATCACCACACACACAAGTCATGCATTGTTCTATGGAGTTACAATGGCTACTTCACTAGGCAAAAGGAATGTTTCAGCCCCATTATAATCAGAAGGGAACACCATTGAATATTCCACCCATCATTGACTGCAACATTGTATACAGTGCATGACTGTACTTAGTGCCATTGTTACAAAAGGATTTCTCTTCCTTCTACCTTCCTCCAGTATGGGTTCTTTCTCCTCCATGTCTGCCATCCTTAAATTATGCTGCTGAAAATTATACTATTATCAATAGTAGTAGTCCCTAAATCTCTAAAGCATGGGAGCTTAGGCTTCATTAATTAAGTTAATTAAATGAAAACTGATATTTTTAAGTACACATCTAAAGTTTCTAGAACATTCCACCAGGGGGGGGGAAAAACTATATTTCACTCTGCCAGGATAAGGATTTTAACTCCCGTGAGCACAGGCTTGGGACTGTCACTCCTGTTATAGTGGTGCATGCCTTTGGAAATTTGGAGAAGATATGTGAGCAAATGATGTAATCACTGATAAATAACATGGGACACAGTGTTCAGAATGGGAGATTTTTATGTGTTACCACTGCATTTACTTATAAAGCATGTCAATAAATAATAATCTAAAAGATTACACTCATTTTGCACACCATAAAGATCATTCTAAACAACTACCCATACATGTTAGAACTGCTACAGCGCATGTTGGATCATTTTGAAATTACAAGAGACTGATTCAAATTTTTAACTACTTTATTGGCTTCGTGCAGGAAAATCAGGTCTCTGTGCAAAATGGACATAAAAGTTTATAGTATAAGCCTCCCTCTCATTCAATAAGTATTCATGGTGGGATGAGGATATGGCTCAGTTGGTAAGTGCTTGCCTAGCATGCTGAAAGGCCCTGGGTTCAATCCCCAGCACTAACAAAAAAAAAGTGTTCATGGCTATGGTTGCTAGATCATATCATAGGCTCATATCATTCTTCTCTAACACCAGTAATGGCATCTTATCATAGGTGTATGCAAATAAATACTTCTTGGTATTGGAAAAATATGTCTTTATCTGTTTGAACCCCAGTGTGCTAACATTGTTAAAATTGAAATAATATTTTAACTTTTTGCCACCCACCCGAGTTATTTTAGATGAGGAAATGAAGTCCAAAAGAGAGAAGTGGTTTTGCCAAAAATAACACAGTAATGGAATATATTGTATAATTGCATGAGATTGGGATACTTAGGATTTTATAATGGATTTTTCTATTAAAGATAGTGGATTGGACCCATGTGTTTATCTCCACCAAAATAATATTTTTTTTATTTTTTATTTTTCTCAAAAGTTGCATTTTAATACATGTTATCAAACATAACAGAAAAAAACAAATTTTCAGAAGCTGTACACATTATTCACTGAAAACATTTGTTGAGGCAAATAGAAAAAAATTGTTACAATCAATTTTTCTAACTTTGCACAAAATTATAAGCAGATTACATTCTTCATATTAAACATCTTTATATGCACTTTCAATGAACAGTATATATATATTTATATATATTTTTTATCAACCATCTTTACTATACCCATTCCCCTTTCCTGCCCCCCTCCTTCCCCATGTCGCGTCCAGTGTTTCTCTATTTCTCTTATGTTTCCCATTCCCACCTCCCTTATTCATCAGCATCCACTAATCAGAGAGACCATTCAGCATTTGGTTTTTTGGGATTGGCTTACTTCACTTAGCA
>PVHX01016418.1:0-43321 GCA_004024805.1 Geosciurus inauris
AAATAGAAAACCCTGAAGACACTGACAAATTCCTAGACACATATGACCTACCCAAACTGAACCAGGAGGTCATTCATGACTTAAACAGATCAATTACATGCAAGGAAATAGAAGAGGCCATCAAGAGCCTTCCAACCAAGAAAAGCCCTGGGCCAGATGGATTCTCAGCCGAGTTCTACAAGACCTACAAAGAAGAACTCCTCAAATTATTCCACGAAATAGAAAGGGAAGGAACCCTTCCAAACTCATTCTATGAGGCTAGTATCACCTTGATTCCAAAACCAGACAGAGACACATCAAAAAAGGAAAATTTCAGACTAATATCCCTGATGAATATAGATGCAAAAATTCTCAACAAAATTTTGGCAAATCGCATACAAAAGCACATTAAAAAAATAGTTCATCATGATCAAGTGGGGTTCATTCCAGGGATGCAAGGTTGATTCAACATACGGAAATCAATACACGTAATCCATCATATCAATAGACTTAAAGACAAGAACCACATGATTCTATCAATTGATCCAGAGAAAGCATTTGACAAAATACAGCACCCTTTCATGTTTAAAATTTTTTCATAAAACTTTTTTTTTCTGCAGAAAGGGAATTTTAAACACAGAAGTTGATTATGACCCATTATGTAAATAAAAAATGTGAAGTATCTCTCCTAAAATATTTATAACCTTGGGTTCATGAAATATTTTTGGTTTCATGAAAAATTTTGGTGTTAAACATTTATCATAATCCGAGAGACAAGATGGCAGATTAGTGGGAAGTGGCTTTTCTCACAGCTCCGTGACGGAGGGACTCAAACAGTGAGAAAACTACTTGTTTGTGAGCATTTCCTGAAGGTAGTTATTTTTCTTTACTCTGTTTTTTGAGAGTTAGGGTTTTTGATTAGTGTATTTGGTATTGATTTTATATTGTCTCTTTCACAACTATTTCACTTTTCTTCTGTTTCTCTTTTTTCTCTTGCTAACAACCAAACTGTATTGTTCTCTCTTTCACTCTTCCTTTAATTCTTTTATTTCTATTTTTTCTCCGCTCTCTTCATAAACAGCATATCCTTCATCGCCTCTGCATTTGCCCTATTTACCTCTGGGATCTACAATCCTTTTTCTAATCCCCCATCTCTTCTTCTTGCCTCTTAATGAACTCTATCTTTAACTTCTCCTAACACTAATTAGTATAAAAATACCAAACCCCACCACTAATTCTATAAGCAACAATTAATACAACAGAAGTCATAGAAAACACCTATTGTTGATTTTATGCCAGATATAATTCATGATTACTTACTGTCTTTACTGATAGCAGTTGTTGAGCCTACCATAGCGGTTTATTGTGTCAATTAACTTTTTAAGTGTCAAAATAGGAATTTAGTACTTCATTTAGTGCTATATATTGTATGCGTAGTTGGTTGCAATTATTTGGCTCCCCTCTAATCTGTAAGGCACAGGAAACCTACAGGATCACAAAAAGCACATCGAATAGAAGCTCGGCTTTTTCAAATCTATTTGGATAGATGGGTAGATACACAAACAATATGAAAAAGCAAGGGAACAAACCAACCCAAACAAACCAGAGTGACTCAGTAGCAGACTTTACTGCAATGCATGGAAGAATGTCAGAGAAGGAAGTTAAAAAGTTTATAGTTAAATTGATCTATAAAATAAAATATGATGTAAGGAGTGAAATGAGAGACAAGATTCAAGAAGTGAAAGATCACTTTAATAAGGAAATGGAAATTCTGAAGAAAACTCAAATGGGAATTCTCAAAGTGAAGGAATCAATAAACCAAATTAAAAATTCAATGGAATGCATCACCCATAGACTAGGCCACTTGAAAGACAGATTTTCAGGCAACGAAGACAAAGTACATAATCCTGAAAATAAAGTTAATCAGGGAGAAAAGATGTTAAGATACCATGAATAGAATTTGCAGGAAATATGGGATATCATTAAAAGGTCAAACCTAGATTCATAGGAGTAGATGAAGGCTTGGAGATACAAACCAAAAGAATGCACCAGCTTTTCAATGAAAGAATAGCAGAAAATTTCTCAAATCTTGAGAATGAAGTGGAAAATCAAATACAGGAAGCATACAGGACTCCAAATATACAAAATTACAACAGACCAACTCCTTGACACATTATTATGAAAATAACATTTATTACAATCATTAATATTGATGTTTTTATAATAAAATTTTAAAAAACATTTTGTTTCAGTTGTTTGTTGAAATGATAAAAGAAAAAATTCCCTAAAAATAGAGTTTGAGGTTGCCTTCTGAGTCTACTTTTGGCAATTTAATATCTAAATCCTTATTCGGGAGCAGGAATCCATATGAAGAAGATATTCAAAACCACAATTATACCATTAACCCTGGCCTTTGAAAAGTGAACCTGCTTTACAAACGCTCTCTGCCATTGGCATATTTACCAAGCCCTTTATTTTCAAATGTGACTGTAGACAAACTTTATTTAAAAACAAAATATTGTAAGCAGAATGATAACTGTTGTTTCTGCTCCCTACTTTTTTCTTCAAAAACTGTCTTGCTTTCTTGCTTTCTTTTTCCTTGTCTGCCCTCCCCACTTGTACCTTCAAATTGTAAACCATGTGGATGAGTGAAGTGGGTACAGATGTGGCTGGTAAGATAGAGAGGGGCCATTTCCACTTTTTGGTCCTTCTTGGTATCTGTTACAGAAGATCTTTAACTCTGAGTTCAGGTGAGATGTTTATCACATTACCATCACTGCCTTCAGCCCTCAGCATCACTGCAACTATCACCATCACATCACAATAACCATCATTCTCTTTCTGCTTCCCCCCCTCATCATGTCAACCAGTTATTGACTATCTTTCATGTGGCAAACCCTGAGGTGAATGCTTTATTCTTAGCAAGTTTTCCTCAAATTCTCATCAGTTTGATGAAAAAAAAATCTGCTGTGGACAGGCAGCCCATCTATAACTTATCATATAAAGTAATGGAGAAATAATTGGCTTAAGAATTTGACCAGTATTCCTACTTATAAGCAAGTTTGGTTAATGTATCTGAGCTTCTTCTCTTCACCTTTCTTATAGTTTAATGATTTCTCTCATATTTTCTTGGGAGAATGAAATGAGATGTCATACATAGCAAATGCTGAGCACTATGTGCAGTCATAGCAGCCACCCAGGAAAATAGCGGCTCTCTTTCTTCTGTGCCACTCATGTAGAAGAAAATGCCAAGAGGCGTATGTAATTGTAAAATTAAATAGCATAATTAAAAACTCTTATTATATATTTAATAACTTGTGTTTCTCATTTACTGTGTTTGAGGTACGTTTGAGTCTATAATGTGCCTAACGTCATCTAATTTTCACAGCAACTCTGCAGTGGGTAGTTGTTTGATTTTCTGACTAGTAGGAATCAGGACTCTGTTTTTTACCCCCTCCTTACTTATATGCCTTCATCAATGGATTTCTTGCCTTTGGGCACAAGATTTTAGAGAAAGGGAGGAGAGAGAGTTAGTTGTCCTGGGTGCCTCCTGTGGGGCCACCTTGGGCTGACTATGTCCTTCTATCAAGGGTGATAGCTCTCCTTGAAGTTGACCTCTCTACCAGACTTTCTCCTTTCTGGTTCTTATCTGTTCCTCTCTCTTCTTTCTTTAGACTGAGGGATGATAATAGGTTCAGGGTACTGGATATTTATTCAGGTTTCCCTATATACTACCCAAAGTTTTGTAAGTAGTCCCTTTATTAAACCTTTATCAAATTATTCTGATTTGAGTAGGATGTTTATGTCCTGCTGGGATCCTGACTGGTTCAGAAGAAGGGGAAACTAGGGAACTTTGTTTTTGAAACAAAGTACTAGCATACTAGGCACACAGTTTAATTAGAGTGGCTGGACTGGATGCTGGTAGGGTTGATTAGGGAGTGAAAGACATTCAGGTTATTGTCACATTACCACTAGTGTATTGTGTTTGTATCAGTCTCAGATAATGAGGACTTTTGTTTCACTACAGGCATACTGTACTCCAGTTCTTTCATTTGCATACATTCTTGTGCTTCTGATACTTTATTTTGCACTTCTTTCTGGTAGGGATTCATTTACATTTCTGTGCCCTCAACACAAGTACACATCTATGTTTAATCTGTGTGTTAGTCAGCTTTCTTTTGCTGTGACCAAAATACTCAACAACAATAATTTAGAGTACAAAAAATTTATTTGGGGCTAACGTTTTAAGAGGTTCAGTCCATGTCTGCCAACTCCACCAGTCTGGCCCAAGACAAGGCAGAACATCCTGGCAGAAGGGCATGGTGGAGAAAAGGTCCTCAGTTCATGGCACTCAGGAGGCAGAGAGAGTGGAGCCAACGATAAAATATAATCCCCTGGGGCACAATCCCAGTGACCTACTTCGTCCATCCACACCCCATCTGCCTACCGTTACCACCCAGAAATCCTTTCAAATTAATCTATCAAATAGATTTGTCTGTTGATAAAGCTATAGCTCTCATAATCTAGTCATTTCACCTCTAAGCATTCCTGCTCTTTCTGACACATACACTTTTGCAGGGGATACTTCATATCCAAACCAAAACAATATGCACAGCAGTTATTTAATAACTAATCTGCTCAACCCCAACTGTGGGGATGAACTAAAAGAAGTACACAAATACATGGACAGAGCACATTTTACTTCTTCATATTAACTTGTGTAAAAGCCCCAAACAATATATTATAGATATGCTATATCTGTAAATATTACAGAAAACGACAAGCCTGACTCTATTCCTTTTCTTTAGCATCTGCTATAGGAGAAAATTGGATAGATGCCTAGAAGGCATGGGCAATCATCATTTTTCAGTAGGCTATAGTGATCTAGTTTCAATTTGAAAATGATAAAGAACATTTTTTTCTCTCTCGACTTTTTTGCTTATTAAAATTTCTTCTAGAATGTTCTCAATTACTGGATATTGATTTTTTTTACTTCAAAAGACTGATTGCAGATATCTTGGTTCTAGTTTTTTACCTTTTAATTAACAATAAGCAGTGGAAAAATCAGTGTTACAACAGTCTCAGCTTTGGATTTTAAGGGGCATAAGTATAGTGTCGTGGTGAAATGCATATTATAATTGAATGTTAGAATTAATAGAATTTTTTAAAATAAAGAGCTTTTATCACTAATGTTTTGGTATGTTTAAATGACAAAAGGATAAAAACTGGTGATGTTTGGCCAATTCCATGGCTACATTTCAAAGTCTTGTTTGTAAAAGAAAAATAATTCAGAAAATTTAAAAATTAGAATAAATTTTTTAATCTCACAAAGAAATAACTGTGTGGTATTCCCCTTTAGAAAGTTTTTTTTCCCCTTTACAGTTTGCAGATGGCTATCAGTAGTGCTGAATTTATAGACAAACAAAATGGGTCCCCTGAGAGCAAGATGCCCTCTTTCTACTGATACAAATTTCTCTAGGGAGAATTTATATACAATAAATTATTTATATAAAAATCTAAGGCCCTTCTGCCATGCTTTAGGTTTTTTTTTTTGATCATTGTAAAATGTCATCAGCATTTGAAATTGGTCTGTGTCTGATGGATGAGGACAGGGACAAAACTCCTTTAGGCTTGTCCTTGAAATAGCTGACCTGGAGAGAGGGACCACAGGAAAGGTGGGCAAGGACTAATAAATAGTTCAAGGGAGGAACTGGCATAGTTTACTCAGCCACTGAGGGGATTGCAGCCAAGCAACTAGGGAAGAGGAGTAGAAGAGGGAACTGGGTCTGTGGGTAGGAGAGCTTATTGACGGAATGAGCCACTGAACTGGGATTGGGATCCATTTCCAATGATAGTTGCATATACTGGGCAAAGAGCAAAGAAAGAAATACTTGGTTTAGGAATATTTACCCCATTCAACAGGGCTGATTTTAAAACAACAAAGCATTTTAAATTGTGTCATGGAATTAATGAGTAAAATGGTGGTTATGATACTGGAGGTGGGGGGAGAGGGAGGAAGTAGGTAGATATAGGTCAAAGGGACAAAGGTTCAGTTAGTAATAGGTTTTTGAACTCTATTGTTCAGCACTGTAATGATAGTAAATAATAATATTTCAAAATTGCTGAGAGATAGCTGGGCATGGTCCTGTATGCCTGTTATCCTAGCCACTTGGGAGACTGAGTTAGGAGGATCACAAGTTTGAGGTCCTAAGCAACTTAGTGAGACCCTGTCTCAAAATTTAAAAATCTTTTAAAAACCTAAGAAATATGAAGGGCTAAGGATGAGGCTCAGTGGTAAAGCACCTCTGGGTTTAATTACTAACAGCAAAGGGGGAAAAATTGCTGAGAGAGTGGATGTCAACTGTCTCACTACCAACCATTTTAAGTAGGGTAATTAGATATGTTAATTAGCTTGATTTAATAATTCCACATTATACCCCATAAATATATACAACACGTTGCACCCCATATGTACAAGTACTACTTGTATATATTTAAAATTTTGTAATAAGTATAAATCCATAGAAACAAGCAAAGAAATATACAAGTAGATTCTGTGTAATCTTTACCAGTTTTCCCAGTGTTACTATTTGGCCTAACTATAGTATAATATGAAACCAGGAAATTGACATTGGTATAATCTGTAGTATTTATTCAGATTTCACAAGTTATACAGGTCCTCATTTGTGTAAGTTGTAGCTCTGTGAAATTGCATCACATGGGTAGTTTCATGAAACTTTTTTCTCTTTAGTTTTTACATATGAGAGAAAACATATAATCCTTAACTTTCTGAGTATGGCTTGTTTCACTTAAAGTAATGCTTTCGAGTTCCCGTCAAATGATATTATTTCATTTTTCTTCATGGCTGAGTAAAACTCTATTATATATGTATACCATATTTTCTTTATCTGTTCATGTATTGATGGATACATAGACTGGTTCTATAATTTGGCTATTGTGAACTGTTCTACTATAAACATGAGTATACATACATTATTATAGGATGCTGACTTTAATTCTTTAGGTTAAATACTGAGGAGAAGTACAGCTGGGTTTTAATTATTTTTGTTCATTTTTTGGTACTGTGGATTGAACCCAGGGGTGCTTAACCACTGAGAAATATCCTTAGCCCTTTTTTATAGTTTATTTAGGGACAGAATCTCACGGAGTGGTTAGGTCCTTGTTAAGTTGCTCAGGCTGGCTTCAAAGCAATTCTACTGTCTCAGCCTCCTGAGCTGCTGCAATCTAATTTGTTTTTTATCTCTAAAATTATCATTATTTTATGAATGCTTCATAAAAGTAATCAGTCATGCAATATGTGTCCTTTTGAGATTGGTCTTTTTTTCTTTATTCAGTATAAATTTCTTGATATTCATCCAAGTATGTATCAATAACTTGTTCCTTTATATTGCTGAGCAATGTTCCATGTTATGGATATATCACAATTTGTTTTATCATTTACTTATTTAAGGATATTTGGATAATTTTCAGGTTTGGATTACTAAAGATGCTAAGAAAATTCATGTATAAATTCCTATCTGAAAATAATTTTCTTTTCCCTGGGAAGAAATGTCTAAGAGTGCTATTGTTGGGTCATATAATAAGTTTATTTTCAGTTTTGAAAGGAACTGCCAAAGTATTTTCCAGAATAGCTGTATCATTTATGCATTCCCATCAGCACTCTATACAAGATTAAGTTTCTCTGCATCTTTTATGTCATTACTGTTTTTGTTTTAGACATTCTCATGAGTATTTAGTAGTATCTTATTGTGGTCTTAAATTGCATTTTTCTAATGACTAATGATGACACTTGCTGAGGGCCTCACTAAGTTGCTGAGGCTGGCTTTGAAGTTGTGAACCTCCTGTTTCAGCCTCCTGAGCCACTGGGATTATAGGCATGTGCCAGAACTGCCCATTTTCTAATTGGATTCTTCATTGCTTTTTATTGTTGAACTTTGAGAATTCTTTACTATTCCTTTTTGAGATATGTGGCAGGGATGGTCCTAGTTGTGGAATGGGGATTGTAGATCCCCAGAAGTTCCCCATTGGGTTGCTTTTTATTTGTTGGTTTTTTTTTTTTTTTTTGGCTAGAAAAAGCAAACTTTTCCTCTTGGTGTTTTTGGGATTGTAGGCTTCTCCAAGTTCAGTTCAGTTGTTTGTGTTAAAAAACAAAAATCAAACAAAAACAAAAACAGGAGACTTAGCACATTGTTGTCCTTCATATTCTGAGGTCCCAGCCAGTGTACCTTCCTATGTATAGGTTTCAGAATTCTTTTATCATTTTCTGTTGAATAATTTCAAGGATATTTGATTGTATTCAGAAGGAAGGAGCAGAGAAAAATGAGTCTATTCTCTCTTTTCCCAGAATCATCCAGTAGATCTGTTATTTAAGAAACCCTTTGGTATGAAACAGGAAAAGAACTGAGTTTTCTGGCAATATTATCTGATATGCAGTATGAGCACTGTAAGTTTTGACCTCTTCATGGTCTTAACCATTGTACCTGAAGTGTCTTTTGTATTCCAGTAGCTCTTTAAGATTATAAACTTAGAAAAATGACTGTCCCTTAAAGCCAGAGCTTAAAAATATTTTAACTAGTCTGGAACAGAAGTGTAGCATGGACTCTGGTTCAGTGCCCAGGTCCTCCTTATGGTACAAAGGGCTTATTACCCCACCTACTGGAGGTGCTACCTGCACATAGCCCTTTTCTAAAGGTATGCCTCCTTTGTGAGGTGGCCTGTCCCCAGTGACTGATCACTGTAGGGTAAAAAAGCCCCTACTTTCTCAACCAGACACAGGATACTCCATGCTATGGTCGGAATATTTGCTTCCGGAGTTAGGTTAAAATCCTCACCCCTGAGGTGATAGTATTAAGAGATGGGGCCTTTGGGGTTAAGTCATAATCCACCCTTATAAATGATATTAGTGTCTTATAAAAGAGACCCCACAGAGATGGCAGTCCCTTCTACCATGTGAGGACACAGCAAGAAGGTGCTACCTGTGAAATAGGAGGGAGTCTCTCATCAGTCAGTGAATCTACTAGCACCTTGATCTTGGACTTCCTAGCCTCTAAAACCATGAAATAAACTTCTGTTGCTTATAAGCTACCCTGTTTATGATATTTTGTTATTCCAGCCTGAAAGAACTAAGGATACCATTTCTTCATTATTTGCTCAGGAGCTGCCATTGAAACTTCTCCTTCCATGGAGCTCTGCTTCTTTTCCAGCTCCTTCTCCTTCCTCCCACACGTTAATCTCAAAAACTCTTTGAAAAAACCTTCTTCAAGCTAAATGTGGTGAATCTGTATACCAGGGAACACAACCTGTCTCAAAAGTCATTTGCAAGTTTTTTTTCTTGTCTTTTCCTAAATAGAATTGTCCATTATAAAGGGATCATGTTCTTTCTACTTCTAGAGTTGCAATGCCTTTTTTTTTTAATGGCCACACTAGATGATAATGGTATTTTTTTTTTTTAATTTTCACTTTGGAGAATAAAAGGCTAGGATGTTATGCATTTCCCCCCAGTTTTCAAAATCTATAACATGAGAACTATGGCTTAGAATCTTTTTACATTTCTTGAGACCATCTGTTTTTATGAAAAGCAGTCACCAAACACAGCCGTTTGTGAAGATTATTGTTTCATAAAGTTTGCTCAAGTCTGCAATCACATTTTCTGCAGTTGCTGTTAATATTCAGTCTCTGCATGCTGAGTGAATGGTTCCTTGCACTGTGTTTTCATGAAGCACGTCGTCTGAGTTTCTTTACTTAATTTGAAGCTTTAGAACAGAAACGTGGTAGTGGCAGTACCATTATATTTTAGCTTGTTTTCTTGGCCACCAGCTGACTGTAATGTGCAAATAGTGGTTTGCATATTACTCAGTCATATACATCTCCCACTATGAACTGGTTACTCTTTTATGTATCTCCTTATTTATTTCCCACAGTGCCTCTAAATGAACAATGTGAAGATTCCTCCCCGCCCAAACCCTGCACTTAAAATCACTACTCTGTTCATTTAAAGTTTTGTGTACCTGAATTATGGTGAACCGTGGAAGAAACTTATGTAAACTCCCTACATCTTTTAAAAAGAATTATAAAGGTGTTTGACTTTCTTCAGTGAATGTGCTCCTAAAGACACCAGTAAATTGAATTTTTGTAAGCCTAATAAAAGTGTAAATGCATTAGGAAAGCTTACTATTCCTTTTGAGAATCTTTTCTTACAGGCAAATGATAAATCTTCAATTCATGTTCAAATCATACTTTTAATTATATCAGGTTCTTCCTGAAAAGAGGTATGTGATAGAGATCCAGATCAAGTCTCATATTTTTTTTTTTATGAACTGTAGTTTGGTTCAGATGGGCTAAAATAGGGGATGAGAAGGGTATTAATAAAAGTAGACTTTACTAAAATTAAGATCCTTTGTTCTCACAGAGGTTACCAAATATCCATTCGTTGATGACAATCTCCAAGAAAATAATATAATGATGAGAGACTTTTATTGACAAAATGTGTGTCCTTAACATCTTTAACATGCCAGTTTATTAAAAGTCTAAAAGAGTATCCCTTAAAAATACTTTAAAAAATATTTCCCTGATGTTACAACATGTATTCTTTTTTTTTTGTACCTATGATTGAACTCAGGGACACTCAACCACTGAGCCACATCCTCAGTCCTATTTTGTATTTTATTTAGAGACAGGGTATCACTGAGTTGCTTAGCACCTCGCCGTTGCTGAGGCTGGCTTTGAACTCATGATTCTCCCAGCCTTCCAAGCTGCTGGGATTACAGTGCGCCCCAGTTTACAATGTGCTCTTTTTAAAGTTCAAGTGTTTCCTTTTGAAAAATATGTGTCTCTTTATCCAAAGTGTGTGCTTGAAAAATGGTGGCTGGTCTTGCTGGTTAGTGTTTCACCATTGGTTTCAGTTATTCAGTCTTTTCATCGGTGTTAAAATAATGAGAACAATCTTGAAAGTTGACTTTTTAAAAATGTGAGTTAAAGGAGGGGGCAACATGTACAATGTTAGTGTTTGGTAGGAAGAATATGTTCTTATGCTTTGTGAAATAGCAGGGTGAATATGATTAACAATTATACTTATATGTCTCAACACAGTGAGAAGAGAAAAATTTAAATGCATTCACCATAAGGAAATGATAAAAGTTTATAGTGATGGGTATGCTGATTACCCTGAATTGATCACTATTCAGTGCATACATGCATTAAAACACCACAGTATAGCTCATAAGTATGTATAAATATTACACATTAATCAAAAAATTAAATATTATCCACAAAATGTCAGCATTTGATGATGGGTCAGGTCCCTTGATTCTTTTTAGCCTCAGTTTCTTCATCTTCAAAATGAATAAAGTAAAATTTAACTCATAGTCGTATGAATTTTACTTTAGTTGAGAGTACTTTGTGATTACCACAGCATTAAATAGAGGCTATCATTTCTTTAGTTTTTTAAAATTTATTTTTAATTGACACAATTGCATAAATTCATGAAGGGGATACAGTGTGACCCTTTTACATGTTTATGAAGTGCAATGACCATAGCAGAATAATAGGAATATTACCTAAAACATTTGTCATTTCTTTATGTGGAAGCATTTAGAATCCTCTCTTGTAGCTATTTTGACTATAGTCACCCTATTGTGCTATAGAACAATAGAACTTAACCCTTCTCTCTGTGTTTTTGTGTCTTATAGCCAAACCTTCTGTATCTATTACTTGCCTTACCAGCCCTTGGTAACCATTATTCTATTCTGTGCTTCTATGAGATCAACTTTTCCAGCTCCTAGAAATGAATGATATTTGCCTTTCTGAGCTTAGCTTATTTCACTTAACACAATGGCATCTACACTCACCTATGTTGTCTCAAATGATAGGATTTCATCCATTTTTTTTGGCTGAACAATAGTCCATTGTGCATATATACCCCATTTTCTTTGTCCATTCATTCATCAGTTTAGTTTGTTCTACTCCTTAATGTGGAGAAACATAAAAAATTTAGGCAGTTAATAACTTTCTATTAGTTTTCCAAATGAAAGTCTTAGGAGAGATAAATGATAGTGAACATTGTATGTTTCTTGAATTACTGAAAAATATTAATCACATTAAACATGTGTTCATTAAGTTACTTTTATTTTAAATTTTTATTTTTAATTAATGATTTTTTTTTTCGATTCTAGGGATGGAATCTAGTGCCTACCATGTACCAGGTGAGGGCTGTACCACTTAGTCACATCTCTAGCCCTATTTAATTATCTTTCAGTTATTTCCATATCTGAATGCTTACAACTTTCAGGCAGAGTGGTGTGTGAAAATGATAGCTTTATTCAGGGAAATGAGTTCAAAGGCCTCCATATTTGAGGAATTCGTTCATCTTAAAATATTTCAAGGGACCTCTTTATTATAAAAGGAAGAAAAAATGCCATATAACACATAGATTCAAACATACAATTCTAAAATTTTTAGAGAGACTTTAGTAACTTTTTTTTACCATATCAACTTTATTTTTAAAAATATTTTAGTAGTTGCTCTAGAATTTACAATATATATTTTTATTGGTGCATTATAATTACATATAATAGTGGGATTCTTTATGTAATATTCATACATGCATGTATCATAACTTGATCAATCTTACTCCTGGTAACTTCCTTCTCTCCCTACCCTCCTCCCTCTGGATCCCCTTCCTCTATTTTATTCCTATTCCTTCTATTTTTATAAGAATTTCCCTCCTTTTTAATATCCCTTTCTCTCTCTCTCTCTCCCTCTCTCTGTCTTGTTTCTGCATATGAGAGAAAACATTCAACCTTTGACTTTCTGAATCTGGCTTATTTTACTAAGCATGATGTTCTTCAGTTCCATCTGTTTACCTGCAAATAATGTAATTTCATTCATATTTATGACTGAATAAAACTCTGTTGTGTTTATAGCAGTGCAATTCACAATTGCCAAGTTACAGAACCAGTTTAAGTATCCATCAACAGACGAATGGATAAAGAAAATGTGGTATAGATACTTTACCCACTTTATAATGGAAATCAAAATTTTTCATGGCCAAGGCTTTGCCCCTTATGTTCCTTTAAGCAATAAAATGTCAGCAATGATATTTAGGTTGAGTCCTCACAGCAATGACAGAAAGTTATAATTAAGACAGACTCAGATCATAAATGTGGATGATAAGAACCTGTTATCCTATCTGTGGATGGTTTCAAAAGGTGGAGATCTACTTTAATGTAATACTTCAACTTTAGAATATTTCATCACCTTATTTTAATGAAGACTTATAGTTAGAGAAGCACATGCTCACAAACCCACCTTGCATCCCATCACCCATTAGGGCTTTGGGCAACCTATTGAAAAGAAAGCAACACAATTTACCTCCAACCATTCCATCTTACTCTGACTTAAGTTCAGCTTTGCAATTAAGTAACTTGCCAACTTTGAATTAGCAATAAACAGCAACTCTAGATCTGTAGGGTTTATAAGCAAGTCAGAAGTGGTGCTTGGAATGATTACATTCCTAAGCCCACAATTATCACAGTTCAGAACTAATTTTTATGCCTTAAATAAAACCAAAAGAATCTACCAAAGCACTTCATTTTCTAGGAAGGTTAAATTAAAATTAAAATGTTCATTGGAAAGTCATCCTCTTTAAAATGCATTTCCTAAGAGCCACTTACTTCAGGAGGGAGTTGCTACAGTAATTTTAATTTTTCAGGTATAAATCCCCTTACTCCTTACAATAGCTACAGAGAGGCCACTTGTATTTATTTTTTTTAAAGTATGATATTTTAACAATTATTCTTCAAGGCAGTTTTTCCAGGTTTACAGATTGTACACATTTACACACTATGATAATTTATTAAGCAAAATAGGTAGCTTGAGAGAGTCTGTGACTGACAATATTCTAGAGAGACTGAAAGTAGGTAGTGAATAATAGCCGGATTAGCACCTTGGATTATGTCACATGTTTCCTGCAAAGAGTCCAGGTGCTTCTGCCACTCCCTTTGAAATATTCTATACAGCATCCAGGTCAGGGTCTGGGGTGAGAAAGACCACTGGGACAGCTGTATCTGTGGTGACAGTATTCTTATAGCACCTGAAGTTGAGGAGAGAGAGGCAAATCTCCCTCTCCAGACTTGGCAGCTTGAAGATATTGAGGCTGAAGGGAATTTCATTTGAGATCCCTGTTAACTTTCATATGGTAGTAGTATAACAAGTTATCTTGTTGATTTTCAAGGCAACAGATGTATTAAACTATTTTCTATGGGGTCTACTAGGAATAAAGATATATATATATATACACACACACACACACACACACACACACACACACACACACACACACACACAATGTAAGTCTTTGGAGTCTCTTGCCAGACTTTTCTATCTGGCAACACTAGATGATTATTATTCCTTCATGGTAGCAGCTGGCTGGAGTTGAGCTGGAGTTGGGAGGTTTAGATGGGCTGTTCCCTACTCGACCCCTTCCCCTTCTCCTTTTCCTCAATTTCTCTCTCACCTGTCTGGCTTCCAGGTACAGAATGTCATCCCTGTTGCATTTGCTTACTGGGGTGATTTCACCTATTCGCCTGTTTATTGAACTCCAGTCTCAGATACTCAGCTGTCTAATGGACATTTTCAACGTCCCTCTAGCTCCTGGCTCAATATCTTCAATTTTAAAATCTTTATTCCCAGTGGTGACTAATATTACTTTAAGCACTTGATCTACATTATCTTATTTAATTTTCTAAATAATCTCTTCATTTTACAAGTGGAGAAACTGAGGCTAGAGGAAGAATTCAGATTTGAGGTGGTTTGATTTCACAGTCCATTTTCAATCTCATTTCTGTCTCAGAAGATAAGCTACCACACCATTTGTTTTTCTCTGTCTTTTTGTAATGTGCTTAGAAAAGTTTAAACTAATTAAACATGTAATACACTTGGTGGTTTTATTGCTGCCTCTTCCCTTACATTCTCCATCCTTTAAGACATACAAAGCAAGTGTATATGCACCATGAGGGTTGTAATTTTCTGTTTCCATCGGAGAGGTACCCCTCAGAGCAATTCAAAATGGCTTAGATTGATGCCATTCAAATGAAATACAATGTGAACCATATAAGTGATTAAGAAAATTAAGTAAATTAAAGAGCATAAAATAAGCAAAAAAATTAATTTTAATGCTATACTTAACTTAATCTGATGATATAGAGGGAAAAAAACCCTAGAGTCAAACTCATTTTTTCCTATAGTCTCACAACATGCAGTACAGGTGGTTTTCCTCCTCACATCAAGCAAACAATCTGTTCTTCAGTGGTCACCAGCTGGGTGTCCTCCAATCCAATTCAACTTTGACACTGTAGCTGGAGTAGCATCAGATCCCACAGGTTGAGGTCACAGACCCCAAGACTGACTCCCTGCTGCTAGTCACAGACCCTAGGTAGCTTGACTTGTGCTTCTGACTGATAGGCTATGAATTGGGATTCTCATGGCCTCTCCTCGGGTTTGCAAGAGTGCCTCTCAGATTTCAGGGAAACATTTGCTTGTTTGTTAGAAAGGACATTATAAGGGCTACAGATGAAGAAGTGTATAGGGCAAGGTATGGAAGAACGGATGTAAAGCTTCCTTGCCCTCTTCAGGTGCCCCACCCTCCTGGAACCTCCATGTGTTCAACAGTGTGGAAGCTCTAGAAACCCTGTGTTTTGAGCATGATTGATTAGATCATTGGCCACTGGTGATCAGTTCAACCTTTAGCCTTTCTCCGCTCCATGGAGGTTGCAGGAGGGGTTTGAAAATCCTAACCCTCTAATCCTATCTTGGTTTTTTTGGCATCCACCCCTCATCCTGAAGCCACCTTTGGGCTGCCAGCTATCAGTCAATTCATTAACAAATAAAAAGACATTTATCACTTTGGAGATTCCAGAGATTTTAGAAGTCACATACCAGGAAAATGGTAACAGACCAAAAATATATTTCATAGTACTGCAAGCAATATCATATAAAATATTATCAGGCATTTTATATATAAATATATTTAGCAAGTAATCAGTATTTGAAAACTATTAATGAGATATATTTTCATTTTTTTTCTGGTTGTATTTGAAATCCTGTGAATATTTTATTATCATAACATCTCAATTCAGACTAGTCACATTTCAGGGGCTCAGTGGATACATGTGACTGATGGTTACTGTCAGAGACAACCCAGGTCTATGGAGTTACCCTTACATACAGCGGGAGGGTAAGGCAGAAGGACATGGTTCCTGTGTTGTCAAGGCATAAATCAGAATTCCCAGACTCTGGTTCAGACTCCCTCTTACAAACCAGTGCTCTGAGCCTTGAGATGTTATTGTTTTTTTATGGATGCAGCTGCTCAGTGTTTGGTAAGCTGAAGAATTGGTATAATTTTAGTATTTTTCTCCTGCTTTTAGGGCAATTTTGGAGTTTTGATGGAGGGAGTTAGGATATGACTTCACAGGAGTGAGTTTTATCTCCTTGGGTGGTTTGTATTCCTTTGCAAGCCTGAGGTGAGATCATAAGTCCAAATCAATTCACTTATAGAAGAGGTTACTTTTTGCCTACCATCAGAGATAGAGAGTGAACACATGCAAAGAGGTAGGGCGTAGCATTTTTGGAAATATGAGAACTTCACTAAAGAAGTAACTGAAGAATAATGCAATAAAGTGTGCAGTACAGGTGCTAAAGTTATTTCAGGCAGTGCCAGAATGGACAGCCTGAATCTAGAAAGGAAGTTTGTTTGAAGCCCTAGTAACTGTGATTTGTAATACTCAGAGATGGAGACTAAAGGCCATCAATTATGTATGGCCTTTTATTACTTTGTGAAAACCGTCCTGAATTGTTTTATTATCTGATAGTGTTTTTCCAGGAAAATAAGGTTGTCTTTGCTACCATTTGTCACTGAGATAGATGCAGAAAAACTCTGTTCTAGTGAGCATGTATTTCTAGCTAGTTTACCAATATGAATTTCCAGGTGCAATGATATGGTCATAAAATTTTGCCCTAAGCACCTTTTTTGGCTGATCTTATCCTAAAAGCATTTTTAAATGCAGAACTATGAAACTTAATGACTTTTGCATTGTGGGTGGGGCTGTTCTGTCAACAAAACAAATCCACTCAGGTTCTTTTCCTATGCTAGAAACCTTCTGAGTTTCCTTTATTGAAATGCCAGAAAGTACTGCTTAAGTGTATGCCGTGTACTTCAGAGTTCCACAGCCTCCCGTTGTGATTTTATTCCTTATGGAGTACCCAGATACTTGGGGTATATTTCTAACACAGAGGAGAACTAACCTGCTCTTATGAGATTTCATTCAATGCAGATAAATTCAGCACAAATAAAAGGTAGGGCACTAAGCAGACACTGACAGTCACTAGAGTAGGTTTGAGAAGTTGGTCATGGCCAGTTTGATATGCTTCCTAGGTGTCCTACTACTAAGCTGAACTTTTCTTCATCTGTCCCTAGGGTAGTTGCCTTTCCTGTGACTCATATTGTGGGTAGCATCATTCAATAGGGAAAGGCAGTCTTGGAAATTAATAGACTCCCAAGGTTACAGTTTTCATGAAGGGAGGGGTCCCCATTTGTTTATTAATTTAGCTAATTCTTATCCCCTGAAATGATACACTTTAAAAAACTAGGATATAACAAATACATATCACCAATTAGTTTCACCTGTTTCTGACTTTCATCTAAATGGAATTACTCAGCATGCTGTCTTTTCTGTCTAGTTTTTTTTAATCAACGTATTTGTGAGATCCATCTGTGGTACCAGGAATGCCAGTAGTTCATTCCTTTTTGTTTCCATGGAGTATTTCATTACATGAATACACCACATTTTATTGATTCATGTTTCTGTTGTTGAGCATTTGGATGGTTTCCAGTTTTATTAAAATTTTATTTTGGTCCTGATTTTACCATGCACAAGACATTAAAGAGGTGGCATCTCTCCAGGGACTGGGAGTACAAAGGACTCTATGATGATGGAAACCTCTTTCTTATTTCCCATAGTCTTCTATTTTAGCCTAAATGTCCTGGGTAATTTGCTTGGTTGTTCACCTCATCCTTCCCTCTCTTCTTCCAAATATTAGTAATAATAGTAACAACAACAATTATCATTTCCTGAACCAGATACTATGGACCAAGTATAATGCTACAATATGTTATGTATAATGCCTCATTTAATTCTTACAAAGACCCTGGGAAGAATTATTATCACAGTTTCTGCACAAACAACTGAAGACTTGAGGAAGTTGAGTAGAGTTCCTAAGATCACACAGCAGAGCAAGAATTCACAACTAGATATTTTGACTAGCAATGTGTTCTACTTTTTAAAATTTCCCTTTTATTGATGCATATTAATTACACAGAATGGTGGATTTCCTTGTAGCATGTTTGGCACTGTGTTCTTAATTAATACCCATACAGGCAAAGACAGAGCCTTAGAATCTGTAAGGAAATGACATCTTTGAGTATAACATAATTTGTCCATTCTCTTCCCTCATGACCCCAAACAGCTGTCATTTCAGAAAAGTTAGTTAGAACTCATCATTCTCTGGCTTTAAACCTTCAATGACTCTCCTTGTCATTAATATAAAACCCTAAATTGAAGCTGTGCCTATAAGTCTCCGTATGACCTGTTCCTTCCCACATCTGTGATCTCGTTCCTTGTTCCTCATCCATTGGGCTTCCTTCAGTCCCTCCAGTCTATGAACTTCATCTGTTCTTGAACCAGCCAGGCTTATTGCCAGGCGGTATGGGGCGTCTGCACTCTTTCTGCCCAGAATGGTCTTCTCTAGATCTTTGCGTGACTGGCTCCCTCTTCTCATTGAACTCTCAGCTCAAATGTTACCTTTCCAAAATCCTTCTCTGGCCATCCATTAGAAAGGATCCTAATCTCACTACCACATTGCCTTACTATATTTCTTCCTAACATATACAACCCAAACTTTTGCTCATTTAGAGTGTTACTTATTTCTTATCTGCCATACCCAATTGTCATATTCTCTGAGAGGTCCTCAGGTTCTAGAAGAATGCCTTACCCTTAATAGGGCTCCACTGGTATTGGTTGAATAAACAAAGGAATAGGTAAATGTACATTTCCAGAGATCTCTGTGACTCTCTTATATTTATTCATGTATTTTATAAAGAGAGAAAATCTTATTTCAAAAATGTGACTTTGCATGCTTGCAAGGAGGGCCTAGTCTTCATCTAATAAAATGAAAGAAGGAGGGAAGCTGAGCACATTATTAATTTTATGTGGAGAAGATGCTTACAATTGCAGGAATTGACTTCTGGCAATGAAGCAATTTCCCAAATGTCAGAGCTAATCATATGATCCTGGAAAGTGGCTTTTTGCTTCTTGTCATTGTTTATTGTTTGTTTATTGCTCCTCATAAAATACTACAATGGGAAAACTGTCTCCTGTCCAGTCCTAGAGCATAGCAGGGAACACAAATCATAAAAATTAACACATATTTTTGTACTGGAGTTTCAAAATAAGGAATGTAACCAAAAGTCACATCTAGAAGCTCTTTAATCAGTGCCACCCCATTCTAACATGACAAGCCTTGGAATCATTAATGATCCTTTGTTCTGCTTATTGCATGGGGTTAACAAGGATACCTTTAGTAACATGCTGCTCCTTATCATATCATAAATAACAAGATGTCTCTTTGCCATCTGCAAGGCTGCAGGCTAATTTCTACAAAGTCTTATTAACCCCTCTTTTGGCTGTTGTTGAACTTGGTTGGAAGTTTTTAATTTAAATATCTTTAGCTCATGGATATAGATTAAAATTCCTGGACTCCAAGCAAACTTTGTCCAAGGAACTTGCAGCTCATGGCTTATAGAATATTGCATGCCAGGCACCCTAGGATGTGCGTAAGAATTGTGGGTGTGTTGTAAGGTTAGGACTTTTGTGCCCCTTGAAGAATGGAAAAGTTGCAATAGGAGAAATGTAACCAGGTAGTTCAGCCTAGGAGTGGTAAAAGATTGTGTGTCTCTCCTAGTCTAGGCAGAACTTCTTATTACCACACATCAAATTGTAGCCCTTGCCTCTGATTCAAGTCTGCACATTCATCTTTTTCTCCCACCCCAGGCTTTTATTGATGCATCTACCTCCTGGCAGTGTACAAATGCAAGCTTCTGTTTACCATCTCTGAGTAATGATATTAATTCCAGTGCCCAGGGATAAAGCATTGCTTATTAAACACTTTAGCAATAACCATTAGGTGGTGATTCAAAGAGAAACAAAAAAGAGTCAACAAAACACACCTACCCACATGAGGGAAAAATGACCAGAGTTTAGCAGAGGCAATACTTTCCTGGATAGCAGTGGAGAGGGGTATAGGACGTCACTGCTGGCTTGTTGTAGGATTCAAAGAGTTACCAGTCTCTCTAAACTTCAGTTGTCACTTCCATAAACTGAAATTAACAATTGTACCTACCTCCCAGAATTGTTGCAAAGATTAATTAGGAAGTATGTGTAGAACCCTCTGCAAAGTGTCTCATGTATAGTAAGTCTGATTAAAATCTTTAAAATAAGATCTCTTGGAAGAATAGTGTTGTCATTTGCATGAGTCCTGTTGTCCATGCATTTTGCAGCAAACTCATGAAGGACATCTTAAAATACAAATGCTTCCTTCCAACATGACTGGTGGATTTGAAAATCAAAGACTTCAGTAGGAAAAACTATGTCATGTCTGTATCCAGTCACCTAATTAGCTTAGATTCCTTTAAGAAAGTTATACTCATCTCAAAGAACTTTTAGAAAGTACCATTTAGAATTATATTTTTAAAAAAAGCATTGAATTTAAAATCCTTGACATTCTCTTTGGTATACCCAGTATCATAAGGAGCAGGCTCCTCCTTAGAAAGATGTCTAGAAGTAGAAGACTTAAAATGAAAAATGCTGAGGGAATGAAGTCAATCAAATATGGCAGTTCTTCCCCCTTCACCTTGTCAATGTTAAACATTCCTGAACAGGCCTGGATATTCCCAGTCCATCTCCCATGATTGCCATTCATGATTGTTGATTACTTGCTAGAAGATTCTTTTGCTGTCTGTGCAGCTTGCCATCTCTCGCTCATCCTTAAGTGCTCAGCTAGAATATCCTCCCTTCTAGAGAGTCTCTTAGTTCCCCAGGTAAGCTCCATGCTTTGTTCTAAGTTTTTATTGCACATGGACCACCTTCATTTTATTTTGTCTGTTTATGTATTAATTATCCATAATTATTTGTTTAGTGTCCATTCTTCCATACTAGATCATTAGCCCACCAGGTCAGATTATTTTGTTCAACACTGTACTGCATAGTCCTTGATACACATCAGGCGCTCTATCTGACAAAACTTGTCAAGTGCTATACTTTTGGTAAGAATTTATTTTAATGTTGCACATAACTAAATGGTTAGAATACTAGATTACATTGTTGCCTTACATCATAACAATTCCCATTCTACAATTTTTAAGTTTGCAGTTTGAAATGATCATCTGTTCCTTTTATAGATTAATATTTAATAGCACTTCAACCAACAAATTTTGATTTTAAAAGTCACTGTTTAATACATTGGTACGATATAGTACAAGGTGACATTCTCTAAGATGCTTTCAGTCTTCAAAGCGTATCACACAATTTCATAAATTAATCCTGAGAATAATTCTTATAGTAAAGATATTGATTTTAAAGTCCTGATGGAGAAAAAAGCTGAGCCTGATGTTTGAATTCTAAGAGTTACAACCAGATATAGTAAATCATCAAGAACAAAGGGAAGATACTTCAATACCTAGACTCAGGTGGCCGGAAAAGAACTTGAAGGGCCCAATTTCAATCCTCCTTGTTTCTTTGAAGAATCATACCTTCTGGAAAGCCTTTGGTCTTTGATTGCTTCTAAGCTAAACTGTGGAGTTCCTGATAAGGCTCTGTAAAATGATTTAACTTTACGCCCTTGTTTAGGATATTGCAATAGCTCTGAACTACCTGTGGAATCATGTTTAAGTTCTACCTGCTTTTCAAAGCAATTTAATACTAAACTCTACCACGACTTGCCTAACTTCTCTCTGTTACTCACATATGACTTGATCCATCCAACATCTTACTACAAAGGTCCTGAAAGGTATCAATCAATTAGTTTTATGCTGCTGACAAAATGATGAATAAGACAGTCCCCACTTTCAAGGAGCTTATGTTTTATTGAACAAACCAGGCAATGTGGACTAACACAGTGCTCACTTACACAAGGCACTCTGGGAAACATAAAGTAAACAAGACCCCTCAGACTTGTGAATCAGTGCCTATAGAGAACGCTGAACATTGCTAGACACATACCAATGATGCAATGAATGTCAGATGCTATTCCTATTATGCTGGTGAGGTTTCTGACCCGTGTGCTTTGAGTATACAGTAAAGTCATCTTGGAGATCTAAAGCCCATGAAATACAGGTCATGGTGAGTTTTGGTACACAAATTTGGTTTGAGAAAAACTTGAAATATCTAGGGAGCATATAAATGACAGGATCTAGTAGGCAGTAATAGAGGAATTTGAAATTTGGGAGCATAAATAGGTAGAAATGTCTATTGTTGAATAGTAAAGAACCCAAACAATCTTATGAACCAATCTCTTTCTACTTCAGGATATTAGCTCCATGTTTTTTTCCTATTAGTATTTCAGTCCATTTACCTATTCCTCAAATTTAACTGAATAATATAAGGCTATACATAGAATTAAAGCAATTGGAAAAAAGAAAACCCCAAACTGAACCAGATTCAATCCAATTCTCAGTATACTCTGAATCTACTGAGAAGAGAACATATTAAATAATAATTAAAATACAATTCTGATTTGATAATGACAGTAATTCTGTTTTTTTTTTCAGAATTTTTCATGAACTCAACTACTATTATAACTATAAAGCTCTAATAAAAAATGAGAATAAATAAATGAAAATAAAAGAGAAAGACTTGCAGTTGTGATTAAGTTAAGAATTCTGAGATGTGGAGATTATCTTACATTATCCCAGTACTGATAAGAGGGAGAAAGGAGGTCAAGGGTAGTAGTAGGAATTGTGATGAGAGCAGCAAGAGATTGGAGGGATGCAAGTCAGAGACTTCAAGCCAAGTAATGTGGATGACTTTGAGAAGTTGAGAGATCCAAAGAATGGATGTTGGATGGATCCTCTAGGAGGAACTAGCCCTAACAATACCTTAATGTTAGCCCTTATTTGAGGCTAATTTTGACCTTCAGAACTGTGAGAGGATAGATTTGTGTGTGTTAAGCTGCTAACTTTGGAGCTGTTACAGCAACAACAGGAAATTAACACACCTTATTTGGATGCAAAATCTCAAGTCACACATCAGATTTATCCAATCAGAAATTCTAGAATGTGCAGAGGAGGTGGAGCAGACCGACCACAGACCCACCTGTGGAAAGGAAGACTGACTGCACATGTAGAGGAGGAGACCAACCTTACTGCAGCCCCCCCATCTACCAACTGGTGGCTGTCCCTGCCTACTTCCATCTAGAGATAACAGCAGGACCAGGTCAATCATCCTCAAGGTCCCTCTAGGCATGGTTATACCAGAGGTGAGGTATCAATAACCTGCAGGATTATAGGGTAGAAACTGTAATACCTCAGATCAGCACTGCTAGAGGGGAAGACAGAAGATCAACATGAAAAAACAAGGGAAGAAAATGCCCCAAACAAACCAAGATGCTACAATAATAGAATCCATTGACAGTACAGTAGATGAAACGTCAGAGAAGGAATTCAGAATACATAATTAAAATGATCTGTGAAGCACAGAATAATATAAGAGAGCAAATACAAGCAAACAGTGATTAGTCAACAAAGAGATTAGAGAGCAAATACAGGCAACCATTGATCATTCCAAAAAAGAAATAAGAGAGCAAATACAAGGAGCAAAAGATTACTTCAAGAAAGAGATAGAGACTCTGAAAAAGACCAAGCAGAAATTCTTGAAATGAAGAAAATAATAAATCAAATAAAAAATTCAATAGAAAGTATCACCAACAGACTAGATAACTTGGAAGATAGAACTTCAATGAAGACAAAATATATAATCTTGAAAATAAAGTTGACCACACAATGAAAATGGAGATGGTAAGAAATCATGAACAGAACATCCAAGAATTATGGGATAACATGAAAAGACCAAATCTAAGAATTATCAGGATAGAGGAAGGCACAGAGATACAAACCACAGGAATGCACAATCTCTTCAATGAAAATAATATCAGAAAATTTATCAAATATGAAGAATGAATTGGAAACTCAAATACAAGAGGCTTACAGGACCCCAAATGTACAAAACTACAACAGATCTACACCAAGGCACATTATCATGAAAATGCCTATCATACATATTAAGGATAGAATTTTAAAAGCTTCAAAAGAGAAGGTTTGGATTACATATAGGGGGAAACCAATTCGGATTTTAGCAGATTTCTCAACCCAGACCCTCAAAGCCAGGGGATCCTGGAACAACCTATACCAAGATCTGAAAGAAAATGGGTGCCAACCAAGAATCTTATATTCACCAAAAGTAAGCTTCAGATTTGATTATGAAATAAAGCTTTCCATGATAAACAAAAGTTAGAAGATTTTACAATGAGAAAGCCTGCACTAGAGAACATTCTCAGCAAAATATTCCATGAGGAGGAAGTGAAAAACAACAATGAAAATCAGCAAAAGGAGGAACTACACTAAAGGAAACCCAATCAAAGGAGAAACCAAGTCAAGTTAAAAACCAAAAATAAGCCAAAATCAACAGGAATACAAACCATATTTCAGTAATAACCCTGAATGTTAATGGCCTAAACTCATCAATTAAAAGACATAGACTGGCAGATTGGATTTAAAAAAAGACCCAACAACGTGCTGCCTTCAAGAGACTCATCTCATAGAAAAAGACATCCACAGACTGAAAGTGAAAGGATAGGAAAAAATATAACTCAAATGGAAAGTGTAAACAAGCAGGGGTTTCCAGCCTCATATCAGATAAAGTGGACTTCAAATTAAAGTCAGAAGGGATGAAGAAGGTCATTTCATACTGCTTAAGGGAACCTTACATCAGTAAGACATAACAATCATAAATATCTATGCCCTGAATAATGCAGCATCCACGTAATATTAAACAAATCCTTCTCAATATCGAGAACCAAGTAGCCCACAAGACAATAATACTGGGTGACTTTAACACACCTCTCTCTCCACTGGACATATCTTCCAAATAAAAACTAAACAAAGAAACCATAGAATGCAATAATACAATCAATAATTTAGAATTAACAGACATATACAGAATGTTTCACCCATCAACAAGTGAATGCACACACTTTTTTTCCAGCAGCACATGGATCCTTCTCTAAAATAGACCATATGCTATGCCACAAAGCAAGTCTTAGCAAATACAAAAAAATAGAGATTCTACCCTGCATTCTCTCAGACCATAATGGAATGAAATTAGAAATCAATGATAAAATAAAAAATAGAAGCTAATGCATCACCTCGAGACTAAGTAATATGCTATTGAATGACACTTGGATAACAGAAGACATCAGAGTGGAGATAAAAAAATTCTTAAAGGTAAATGAGAACTCTGATGCAACATATCAAAATCTCTGGGACACTATGAAGAGTATTAAGATGAAAGTTCTTTGCATTGAGCTCATTCATTAAAAGAAGAAAAAGCCAACAAATAAATGACCTGACATTATATCTCAAAGCTCTAGGAAAAGAAGGACAAATCAACACCAAAAGAAGAAGAAGACAGGAAATCATTAAAATCAGGGCTGAAATCAATGAAATTGAAACAAAGGAAACAATTCAAAAAATTGACAAAAAAAAGCTGTTTCTTTGAAAAAATAAATAAAACTGATAAACCCTTAGCCACTCTAATGAAAATAAGGATAAGGATGGGGATGTGGCTCAGTGGTCAAGTACCCCTGAGTTCAATCCCCAGTACAAAAAAAAAAAAGGAAATATCACACTATTGAAATACAGAAGATAATTAGAAACAATTTTGAAAATCTGTACTCTAGTAAAATAGAAAATCCCAAAGACATTGATAAATTTCTAGAGGCATACAATCTGCCAACCTGAATCAGAAGGACATAACACAACTTAAACAGATCAATTTCAAGCAAGGAAATAGAAGATGCCATCAAAAGCTTACCAACCAAGAACACCCCGGGACCAGATGGATTCTTACTCAAGTTCTACAAGACCTTCAAAGAAGAATTAATACCAATACTTTTCAAATTATTCCATGAAATAGAAATGGAGGGAATCCTTCCATTTTATATTTTTATAAAGCTAGTATCACTTGATTCCAAAACCAGATAAAGACACATCAAAGAAAGAAAATTTCAGACCAATATCCCTGATGAATACTGACACAAAAATTCTCAAAAAATTCTGGCAAATCACATATAAAACATATTAAAAAAGTAGTGCACCACAATCAAGTGGGTTTCAATCCAGGTATGCAAGATTGGTTCAACATACAGAAATCAATGAACATAATTCATAACATCAATAGCCTTAAAGATAAGAATCAAATGATTATCTCTATAGATGCTGAGGAAGCATTTGACAAAATACAGCACCTCTTCATGTTCAAAGCACTAGAAAAACTAGGAAGAGTAGGAACATACCTCAACATTGTAAAAGCTATCTGCAAAACTGAAGGCCAACATCATCCTAAATGGGGAAAAATGGGAAGCATTCCCTCTAAAAATGGGAACAAGATAGGAATGCCCTCTTCTACCACTTCTATTCAACATAGTCCTTGAAACTGTAGCCAAAACAATTAGACAGATGAAAGAAATTAAAAGGATACAAATAGGAAAAGAAGATCTTAAACTATCATTATTTGCTGACGACATGATTCTTTACTTAGAGGATCCAAAAAATTCCACCAGAAAACTTCTAGAATTAATTAATTAATTCACTGAAGTAGCAGGATGTAAAGTTAATGCCCATAAATCAAATGCATTTTTATATATCATTGATAAATCTTCTGAAAGAGAAATTAGGAAAACTACTCTATTTACAATAGCCTCAAAACAATAAAATAAAATGAAAACTACTCTACGATTTCATCTCATGCCAGTCAGAATGGCAATTATCAAGAATACAAACAATAATAAGTGTTGGTGAGGATGTGGGGGAAAAGGCATGCTCGTACATTGCTGGTAGGACTGCAAATTGGTACAACCAATCTGGAAAGTAGTATGGAGATTCCTTAGAAAACATGGAATGGAACCAGCATTTCACCTAGCTATCCCACTCCTTTTTCTATACCCAAAAGACTTAAAAAAAGCATACTACAGTGACACAGCCATTTCAATGTTTATAGCAGCTCAGTTCACAACAGCTAAACTGTGGAAGCAACCTAGATGCCCTTCAATAGATGATGGATAAATAAACTGTGGTATGTCTACACAATGGAATATTACTCAGCATTAAAAGAGTAAAATTATTCCATTTTCAGGTAAATAGAGGGGAACATCATGCTAAGTGAAGTAAGCCAATACCCCAAAACCAAAGGCCAAATGTTCTCTGAGGAGTGAATGTTGATCCAAAATTGGAGAGAGGGCATGGGAAGAATGAAGAAACTTTTGTCAAAGGGGAGGGAAAACAGGAGATGGGACATAGGGGCGGGAAAGATGGTGGAATGAGATGGATAAAAATACCCTAGGTACATGTATGACTGCACATATGGTGTAACTCTATATTGTGTACAACCAGATAAATGAAAAATTGTGTTCCATTTGTGTACAATGAATCAAAATGCATTCTGCTGTCATGTATATTTAATTAGAATAGATAAATTATAAAAAAAGAAAAAAAAAAGAAATTCTAGGGGTAGGATCAAACAATCTATGGCTTAGTAAGTCCTCCAAGTTATTCTGATGCACATCAAACCTCAAGGACTACTCTTAAGATTCAGAGAAGAAATTGCATCCATCTTATGCACTAGAGACAGACTATAATTGTCTTGCCCTAGATCATGTGCCTAGTTTTCAATCAATCAGTGTCTATCTCATGACTTCTGTGGCCATATGCAGTAGGTTATTATGACTGACATCATCATTAGGAACACATGAAAATTCAGGGAGTTCCTCAAAGGAAGTAGAATATTGTTACTGAAAGGAGGATGGGTTAGTTTACTGGAGAGAAAAAATGAAGACCATCCACTCTTACTTGTATAACTTTCATGGTCAGATATGGAAGAAAAGACATTATAGTATAAGGGAAGAGTTTGTTTCAGGGTCCATTAGTGGAAAAACACAGAACACATTCAGGAAATGGCAGAAAGGATTATAGCAACAGTATGGTCCCAAGAGTGGGGTAGGAGTGATAGATAGTGGGAAATAAGCTCTGTGGTCCTCAAATGCCATATACATGAGATTGGATTATGTTCTGTGATGCATATAGTGGTTTTTGATCAGGGAGTGGTCTGATGATGTGGTCTTTAGAAAGCAAACTAACTTCTCACCATTGCTTAATATTAGGTCTTATTAGTACTAATCTCTGCCATCCTATATGCATATTGAATGCTGTCTATGGATGATTCTAGGGATTCTCCATGCATACATTTTATCATTATGTGTACAAATAATGATTTTTCTCACTGTGGAAAAATTTGGCTTTTGAACTGTTAGATCTCCTGCACAGGAATTAATTTATACACACACACACACACACACACACACACACACACCTTGAAATTATACCCACTCTTACTAGTATACTGGGGATAAACTACTACTTTTATATGTAATACTGTCATAGTTTTTTAAAAAATGTGGTCACAATTGTCTAAATTGATTTTATGCCCTACTGTTGGGTTATGTCCTTTAGTTTGGATCATACTACTGTAAAGGATAGGGACAGTGTCATATTCATTTCTGCATCTATAAGGTCTTAGTACAGTTCTCTGCATATATTAGACCCTCATTAAAACTTAAATATCAAATCTATGAAATTTAATTGGATTTATGTGGGTTTGTCTCTGTGTTTTCTATTCTGTTTCATTGGTCTTCATGTCTATTTTGGTACAAAGCTCACACTATTTTTATTACTATAACTCTGTAGTATAATTTAAGATCTGGTGTTGTGATGCCTCCAGCTTTACTTTTCTCAGTAAAAATTGCTTTGGCTATTCTGGGCTTCTTATTTTTCCAAATAAATTTCATGATTGTTTTTTCTATTTCTATGAAGAACATCATTGGAATTGTAACACAAATAGCATTAAATCTGTATAGTGCTTTTGGTAGTATAGCCATTTTGATAATATTAATTCTGCCTATCCAAGAACATGGGAGATCTTCCCAACTTCTAAGGTCTTCTTCAATTTCTTTCTTTAGTGTTCTGTAGTTTTTGTTGTAGAATAATCTTTTGTTAGATTGATTCCCAAGGTTTTGTTTTTTGTTTTTTTTAATTGAGGCTATGGTGAATGGAATAGTTTTCCAAATTTCTCTTCCAGCTGATTTACCATTGGTGTATGGGACCAAAATTGACTTATGGATGTTAATTTTATATCCTGCTACATTGCTGAATTCATTTATGAGTTCTAGAAGTTTCCTGGTGGAGTTTCTTTTGCTTTCTAGACAAAGATGTTATAAACATACCTCAGAAAAAAGATGGCTTCTTCAAAAAATGGTGCTGGGAAAACTGGAAATCCATATATAGCAGAATGAAATTTAATCCCTATCTCTCACCTTGCACAAAATTCAACTCAAAGTGGATCAAAGACTTAGGCATTAGACTAGAAACCCTGTGCCTACTAGTAAAAAATGTAGGCTCAACACTCCATCTTGTCAGACTTGGAACCAAATTCCTCAATAAGACCTCAAGAAGTAAAATCAAGAATAAATAAATGAGGGCTGGGGTTATGGCTCAGGGGTAGAGTGCTCACCTAGCATGTGTGAGGCACTGGGTTCGATCCTCAGCACCACATAAAAATAAAATAAAGATATTATGTTCACCTACAATTAAAAAATAAATATTAAAAAAAGAATAAATAAATGGGATTGCATCAAACTATAAAGCTTCTTCCCAGCAAAAGAAACAATCAGGAACCTGAAGAGAGTACCTGCAGAATGGGAGAAAATCTTTACCTCCTGCACCTCAGATAGAGCATTAATCTCTGGGATATATAAATAACTCAGAAAAACAAAACAACACCAAAGAAAAATCCAAATAACCTAATAAATAAATGGGCAAAGGAACTGAATTGACACTTCACAAAAGAAGACATATGAACAATCAACAAATACGTGAAAAAAAGTTCAACATCTCTAGCAATTAGAGAAATGCAAATTAAAACTACACTGAGATTTCATTTCACTGCATTCAGAATGGCAACTATCAAGAGTACAAGTAATAATAAATGTTGGTAAGGATGTGGGAAAATGGCACACTCAGACATTGCTGGTAGAACTGCAAATTGGTGCAACCACTCTGGAAAGCAGTATGGTGATTCCTCAGAAAACTAGGAACGCAACCACTATTTGACTCAGTTATTTATCACTCCTCGGTATATGTCCAAAAGGGTTAAAATCAGCAATCCAATTCAAAATAACGATCCAATTCAAAATAGCTAAGCTATGGAACCAAACTAGGTGCCCTTTAACAGATGAATGGATAAAGAAAATATGGTATAGATACATAATGGAATATTACTTAGCCACAAAAAATAGACTATTATGCTAAATTAAATAAGCCAATTCCCAAAAAACAATGGTCAAATGTTCTGTCTGATATGTGGAGGTTGAGGAGAATAGAATTTCATTGGATTAGACAAAGGGAATGAAGGGAAGGGAGGGAGAACAGTAATAGGAGAGACATTGGAATGAATCTGACTTAAATTTCCTATGTATACATATAAATACACTGCAGTGAATCTCTGCATATGTACATCCACAAGACAGGGATCCTTATTAGAAGAAGATGTATTCCAAGTTTGCATAAATATACTCTACTATAATGTACAACTAAAAAGCACAAAAAGGAAATGCAAAAAAAAGAGAAAGTTAACTGGAGCTCCAAATGTTTTTTGATTCCACTTGGTAGTACATTTCACTTGCTAAGTATTAAATGACAGATTATTAAGATGCACATACAAAATTCCAGACATTTGGGTGAGTATATTTGATGAGTGGGGGAGGAACGAAAGGTCAGTAGAACTAATGATGCACTGTTTTGAATGTCAGAGCATAGAAAGAAAACTAGTAGATTGATTTCTAATTACACTACAGTGAAATGTTTTCCCTCCACCTCAGAAGGGCCTTACACGAAATAAGTGTTGTTTTCTGATTTGGGTGTATATCATTTTAAGATGCTAAATCTGAAAAATGGAGCCCCCTGTAGAATGATGAGAGGTAGTTTGCTAGGATGCGTACAGAATTTGATTTCTGGAAAGGATGCCCTTTGTGTGGACAATAACAAGCAGAAATTCTGGGCTATGGAGCTATGGAGTTGGGTTGGATGGAACATTCTGGAGAAGGACTTTCTTTTGTGGTATTTTCCACTATTTTAAAAGGATCATCTTCATGGATCCATTTTCCATTTTTCTTTTGTGGATCATTTCCACTATTTTAAATGGATCATTTTGCTTGAGATTATATTTTTGTCTTTATCATTTCAGATATGAATGTTTTACAAAATTCTCTCTTGTTATTCTTATTTATATTACTGTTGTGACTCCTTTCTAGATCTCATTTCTGTCTTCTGATGTGTGTTTTAAAAATAAAACAAATGAGAGGAAGTCTTAAGAAATGTTTTATTTATCCTTTTCTTGTTAAATTAACAAAGTTGTATAATTCTCAGTCATTTAGGTTGCAGTATGTATATATGGTCTTGTATATATTAGATTTTTACACACAGGCAGATGTCAGAAAATTTGAGTTTTCATCCTTGCTGTATAAGCATGAGACTGTCTCCAAATTTCAATTGCCCATTTATAGAGTTGAGGTTAATTATATCTTCCTCTCTGAATCCTGTAAATTCGTGAAGATCAAATGAGTATAGGAAAGAACTTTTATTGCAAAGTTTTCTTGTGCAATTGTATCAAGTCTTGTTAAATGTGGTGGCTATTTACAGCTACATATTGAGAAGGATTAGACAGTTTATTGGGGCCCATCCACAAGAAGTACTGCTAGAGACTGGAGATATTTTCCATAACTGCAGGCTTCAGGAGTGGTGAGCCTATAGGTCTCAAGCTTTCCATTCTCGTACAATACATTTGGACAGTCATCACCTTCTTATCTCTGTGTGCTGGACTTAGGTTATACACTATTCCAGGTGTGTATGCCTGGCTGGTTTGTGCTGTTTTATGGTTATAGAACTGGGTCACTGGTGATTCTGATGCTGTTGTTGCTAATGGTGGAAGATTGTCACAGTGATGTCTCTTCTTTTCTCACATCATCCTCTTACCTCCCTCAGCCTTTCCCGTTTCTACTGGGGCCTGATGTGCTAGACAGTTCAACCCCCATATATGGGCAGCCTGGTAGTAATAAATGGCTATTGGGTGGATGATGTTCTTCTCTTTCTCCCATGTTCCTCAAACATGCTGTCCAAATGCACTTTAATTCACATGACCTCCTTCAGATGAGGGAGATTTGGCTTGATAACAGTGGCAGCCTGCTCAGAAATGCATCCTTGTATTTGCTTTTCCTCCATACTTGTCTCATTTCCTTTTCTGTCACTCTGGCGTTCCTAGATGGAATATTCCGATAATAAACTAGGAGTCTATAAGATTTTGTCTTAGGCTGTGCTTTCTGTGAAATCTGGGCTAAGCCAACGTCTTAAGTGTGTGAACTAAACATACATGGAGAAGGTAAACTGGATTAAGGCAAAAAGTATTCAAAATTTGGTTTGCTAAGCATGTGCCTGAAGGGGACAGAGGCTTTGAAGAGAAGCTTGTATGTTCCTTCAGTTGGGGGACTGGGCCATAAAGAAGTCAGTGTCTGTTTTCCAACATAGTCCAAGAGAGGTGGTCTGAGATCCAGGGGACAGAGAGGGGACTTCCAGGAGAGGATGGACCATGAGATGAGGGACTCACTAATACTCATTGCTCTTAACAATATAAATAATAACAGCAGATTATGGAGGATCCCTGATTCAAGCAATGTTCTAAATTCTGGGAATTCAATGATAAAAACAAAAATAATTTTTTTTTTTTGGTACTGGATATTGAACTCAGGGGTACTTGATCACTGAGCCACGTCCCCAGCCCTATTTTATGTTTTATGTAGGCCTCACTGAATTGCTTAGCGCCTCGCCATTGCTGAGGCTGGCTTTGAACTCGCGATTCTCCTGTCTCAGCCTCCCAAAGTGCTGGGATTAAAGGCTTGTGCCACCACGCCCGGCTACAAAAATAATTCTTATGGAAGAAAAATACAGTAAACAAGTGAATGGACAAAGGAAGGAAATAATTAGTTTTTCATGGCATGCAAGTGCTCTAAAGGAAATAAAGAGTTGCAATAGAGAATGACAGAGTGAGGCGGAGAGTCCCTGTGGAGACTGGTTAGTGTAGGAAGGCCATTCTGCAGAAGTGATGTAAAAGAAGGCAGGATAATCATACACTGAGTGGAGAGGAAGAACAAGAACATTCCAAGCAGAAAGAACAGTGGATAGTAGGACTTGAGGTTGGAGAGACGTTTGAAGAAGGGAAAGCAGACCAAGCTTATTACTTCTATGAAGCACTTACCATGAATTGACACTGTTCTTACCCCTTAACACATAGTGTCTCACTATACTTCTCATAATAATCTAAGGAGATCTCTAATTTTGAATGTGAGGAAACTGAAGCCCAGGGAAGGTAAGTGGCTGGCCCAAAGCTGCACAGTTCACATGGCGGGCAGAGGACCTGGAATCCTGATGCAGGTTTCTTGTAGTAAGCAGTGGACTCGGATTTCATTTCTTATACTGCTGCCACTAGATAGCCTCCTGTAGAAAAAGACTTGGGCCAGTTCTTAGGATGTCCTCTAGGCCTGGGCAAAGAGCTTAGACTTTATTCTAAGTGAAATGGGAAGGCATTAAAGGATTTTAGGCCCAGAGAGTTATGATCCATTTCATGTTTTCACAAGGTCCTCTGTAGCTATGTTCAAAATGGATTGAGAGGGCAATAATGGACTTTAAGGGCAGGACATTAAGAGGCTCTGGATGAGGCCCATATAGGAGGTGATGGTGGTTTGTATTTAACTTGACAGGATGTCTGTTGAGATTGAGAGAAGGGGAGGACTAGAGGGATATTTTGTAGGTAAAATTGACAGATCTTTCTCATGGATTAGATGTGGAAGGTGAAAGAAAGAGCCCTACCAGAGACATTTCCTTGGGTGTAAGTGATCTTTATTGGGCCTAGGTGATAGAGGGAGACAGTGTTGAGGAGCAGGGCATAATTGGCATTTCTGCATGGAACACCCCAACATGGCCTTAGTTCTGGGAGCACTGAAGACACCAGTACCATTGAAGCCTTGCATATCATGCAACTATGGCTCCCTGGGCAAGGAAGCTCCCTTTTCCTGCAAGGAACTAGAAACGGGGTCCATGGCTAGGCAGTGTCTTTGACTGGGGGTCCTCAGCAGAATGGAAGAGCAGTAAACATGGAAAGATCGGTGAGTGAGAAAACAAAAGAATAACGGAAGTCATCAGTGGTTGGGAGGTATTGATGGCTTCATTTGTCTTTAAGTAGGTTTGTGTAATATACTTATGTCTACATCCATTTTGACTGTGGCCGACTGCTCAGAAGGGTTGAAAACTTTGAATTAAGTGGGGTCATAGAGTCCTAAAAGGTGCTAGGCTGCCAGGTAGCTGTAGTTTACACTGGACACATATCATAAAATTTTGTTCCCCTCTCTCTCATGTTGTGCAGACCTCATCTACAGGAGAGAAAAGTATCCAGTATGAATGTTCCCGTTCTCCAGTCCTTTTCTGAGATGGACCCGATAAATGAGAGGGAGTGGTGTGAGACCTACTGGGTATATATCTACAGGAGTTATGATTAGGCAGAGAGGCGATTTTCATTTTCTTTGATAACTTCCCACAGTAAGTAGGTGGGAGGGTGCAGTGATTGATGAGCTAAATTAGATGGAAAGTGGCTCAAATCAGATTCTAGGTGATTGCTCCTGCCTCTTGACTCACTGCACTTATTTTCTATTCTGCTCATTTAGCAAATGATCATGGTCTGTCTTGTGACATTTCTTATATTGTTGCTTCATTCTTCACCTTTTTGCATTTTTCTCTCCTTTCTCCAACTACATCAGTTACTCCTTAGGGGCAGAAATGATGTTTCATTTATTTTTGTATCTTTCCTAAGCTTTTTACCAAGTAATAGCACAATGATTCTGTGTTGACTGATTGATAGTTGCTGCATGAGATGGGACATTTTCTAAAGAATATTGCTAAATTTCTCTTGCTTTAGAAATATGAGAAATGGGGGTAAGGACCACACTCAGTATGTTTTAGCTTAAAATATACAACTTTGGAGTGGATGAAGTTTAGATAACTTTATTTAGTCAGCATAACTCAGCCACACAAATGGTCTAGTTATTTGTGACAGTAAATGTCATCTCTTTTAACAGGTTATGAGGTTGAATCATATAAAATTGCTGAATTTGAGCTACAGATACGGCAGATACAGAGTATCATGTTACTCAGTCTAAGAAGATAGATAAGTGAACAATTATTCATGCCTCTGATTCAGTCTGAAATGAAAATAAACCAAAATTGGAGGGAGGCCCCTTGTCTGTAGTAACAACTTGGAGGAGAGGGACCAGGGAGGCACAGATCCTGGGACAGGAGAGGATGGCAAGGGCAGGAATCCCTGGATGATCTATGATTTTTGTCATGAGCTGGCACTTGTGTGTGTCCTTCCTTTAATATCATGTAAACAGAAGTCATGTCTGGTCCCAGAAGGGACAAGGTGTGATCCTTAGGAGTTACATCACCCATTCACTCCCAGTTCTCTTTGTTCTGGAGAACTGGTAAAGTTAGTCATGGAGGCAGATGAAGCAACTATGCCACCATTTAAAAGAGATTATGTTTGTTCTTTTTAGATATATATGACATTAGAGTATATTTTAACGTATTTATACAAACAATATATCTTATTCTGATTAGGATCTCAGTGTTGTGGTGTTGTACATGATGTGGAGATTTATTGTGGTGTATTCATAGGAAAGTTGGGTCAGATTCATTCCACTGTCTTTCCTATTCCTGTTCCCTCTCTTTTCTTTCTTTCCTCTTTGTGTAATCTACTGAATTTCTATTCTCCCCCTCCTCCTGTTGTGTATCAGCATCCATATATCAGAGAGAACATTTAACCTTTGTTTTGGGGGGATTGGCTCATTTCACTTAGCATAATAGTCTCCAGATCCATCCAGTTGCTGGCAAATATCATAAAATCATTCTTTTTTATGGCTTAGTAATATTCCATTGCATATATACACCACCTTTTCTTTATCCATTTATCTGTTGATTGATTCATTGATTCATGTTGGTTCATTCCATAGCTTAGCTATTTTTAATTTTGCTGCTATAAACATAGATGTGGCTGCATCACTGTAGAATGCTGATTTTATCTTTGGATATAACTGGGTCAAACGGTCGTTCCATTCCAGTTTTTGCAGAAATGTTCATACTGCTTTCCAGAGTGATTGTACCAGTTTACAGTTCCACCAACAATGTATGAGTGTATATTTTCCCCCACATCCCCACCAACATTTATTGTTATTTGTACTCTTGATAATTGCCATTCTGCATGGCGTGAGATGAAGTCTCAGTGTAGTTTTAATTTGTATTTCTCTAATTGCTAGAGAAGTTGAACATTTTTTCATATATTTGTTGACCAAATTTCTTCTTTTGTGAAGTGTCAATTCAGTTCCTTTGCTAATTTATTTAAGTTGTTATTATTATTATTATTTTGGCATTAAGTTTTTTGAATTCTCTATATATCCTGGAGATTAATGCTCTATCTGAAGTGCAGTAGGTAAAGATTTTCTCCCATTCTGTAGGCTCTCTCTTCAGGCTCTTGTTTCTTTTGATGCCATCCCACTTATTGATTGTTGATTTTATTTATTTTGCTTTGGAGTCTTGCTGAGGAATTCAGTTCCTAAGCCAACATGATGGAGATTTTGGCTTACTTTTTCTTCTAATAGGCGCAGGGTTTCTGGTCTAATGCCTAGGTCTTTTATCCACTTTGAGATGAATTTTCTATAGGGTGAGAGATAGGCATTAAATTTCATTCTACTACGTATGGATTTCCAGTTTTCCAAGCATCATCTGTTGAAGAGATTATCTTTTCTCCAATGTATGTTTCTGGCACTTTTGTCTAGTATGAGATAACTGTATTTCTGTGGGTTTATCTCTGCGTCTTCTATTCTGTTCCATTTTTTTTCATGTCTGTTTTGTGGCCAATTCCATGTTGTTTTGTTACTATAGCAGTATTATTTAAGTATGATTTTATAGTCATATAACTTAAGGTTTAGTATTGTGATGCCTCCTGCTTCACTTTGCTTGCTAAGGATTTTGTTGGCTATTCTTGGTCTGTTATTTTTCCAAATGAAATTCAGGATTCTGTTTTCTATTTCTATGAACATCCTTAGAACTTTAATAGGAATTGCATTAAATCTGTATAGTGCTTTTAGTATCATGCTATGCCACCATTTCATGGTTTTTTTTTCCATTTGTTTTTTATTTTTGTTAGTTGGTTTGTTTCTATTATGCTCAATAAAAGAACCCCACTTCCTTTTTGTCCTTATTAAATCCTGGATTTCGAGTACTTGGGTCTGTCTACTGAAGTGGGAAGATTGGGAAAGACTTGAATTAGCAGTTTTTTGGTTTATTCCTCTGGTTATCTTAGAGTTACATTCTGGATTCCCCTAGAAGAACTCAGAATCACCAGCAGGCAACAGGGGCGGGAGGGATCCCTTTTTGGCCTTATTTGTAGGACAAGCAAAGGGGAGATTGACTTCAAGTTGGAGAAAATAGAATGGAAGAGGAAACTTGAAAACAAGGAGAATTTGTCATTGGAAGCAGGAGCCAGAGACATCTAAAAGAGCAAGTGTAGGAGTTGAATTAATTAGGAGAAAGAAATATTTCAATTAGATAGAACAAGAAATATTAGATAGAACATTAGATAGAACAAGAAATATTTTTAAAAGCCTGGATTCTGTCATTACTGAAAGCATGATCAGAGACTGGCTTTCTGGAATCAGAATATTGGAAATGGAGAGAGATGTTTGGCATAATGTATTTAGAACTGTATACAACACACAGCTGTGGATGTAACAAAAAGCCAGATCCATAGTATTAATAAAAATAAGTGTATATTCATTGTATCCCTATACCTTCCTTTTTATTATCTATGGATGGAATTGTTGTGCTTTAGGCTTTTCATTCTTTTATTCCATCTATTATATTGTGCACATGATCTCGTTTATTTCTTCTAACAGTGCTCAGAGTTAGGAAAATGTTTGCCTCATTTGTAGGTGGAGAAAATGAACCTCCAAGGGGGTTAAAAAAACCTCATCTACAATCACACAGACTGCAAATAAGTGGCAGAGCTGGGATTCCAACTCAAATCTTTCTGATTCCAGAGACAGTGCTTTTTCTACTATGTCATGGTTTGTTTCTCTGTCCTAGAGGCAATTTTCAAAAGAATGCAGCAAGTAAGATCCCTGCAAAGAAAAAGGCCAGGGCTGCCACCGCAGACCCAAGGAGTGGCAGTAGGGCCTTACAGAGGATGCCAGCTTGAGTTTCCCTAGGAACAGAAATGTAGAATTTGAGTTGGCATTTTTAACAAGATCCCTGGATGGTGCAGAATATGAGGCCTCGCTTCAGAATCAGAAGCAACATTTTAACCAGACTCTAGGTGATTTGTAGCCACATTAAAGTTCAAGAAACACTGCCCTAACTGTGCCACGGTTTCTTCCACTTTCTCCATTTGGGGTCTTTTAAGATGCAGGCTCAAGGAAGGCGCATGACTGATTATTACTCAGGTGTTGACTGACATCTACAAACAATAGGTGCCATTTCCTTCTCTCTCTTTCTTTATCATTCCCTTCTCTTTCTAGTCTTTTTCACTTGCCCATATGGCAGTGAAGTAAGAACATAAAATGAAAGAACAGGAATTTCTGACAAGCATCACATGCCAGCATCATACCTTCTTCCAAAATTGTGCTAAGCAGCATGGCCAATGATGTCTCCCTTCAAAGAGGATGCCTGCAATCCCAACTGTTCAGTACACCCTTTTGAAATTATTAAGGCACCTCCACATATTTTGGAAGCTAAGCACATTTGTTTGCTCATTCAATCCAGACAACAGCTCTGTAGGTTTTATGTCAATATCACACACCCCTATGCACTCAAGAAGGGTGGTTGAGCATAAGTGTGATAAATTTCTACGTTTAAGTACAAATTTGAGAAAAATGTGATTGATAGAGTCACAGGGTTTAGAGTGGCCCATTTTGGCCAGAATGCTGAATCAGCCATGTTGAAATGGGCACTGCTTTTCACCTCACAGGTTTATCCTCAGAATTATGCCTGAGAATTACTGAGAATTATGCCAGTTTTTCCTGCCTTAAGCAATGGTGGAAATGGGCTTGTATTATTTTGTCTCTCTTTCCTCCCCCTACCCTGCCGCCCCATGTCTAATTATGAATGATCTGTGAAGCAGAAAGAAGGCAAAAAATTTTATAAGCTGGGCCTACCCTGTGGTCTCAACAGTAATTTAGCAAATGTGACATGGGAGTCAACAGGAAACCCATACACCCATCATCAGACTGTCATGTTGATGGTGAACAACATGTCCAGTTTCTTCCCTGCAGGGCATATTTTCAAACATGCCAACATGTAAATTCTTAGGCAGGAGTTAATAAAGGAAATCCTTTAAATAGAAGTGCAGGTCACATTTTAAAATGAAACAAAGGCATTTAGAACACTAGAATTTTCAATTAATTGCAGTTTTGGTAAGGAAATATATAGTCTTCATATCTGTCTCCGGGGTAAAAGAAAATATCAGAAAGGGCAGAAATCATGAGATTTGAGCTTTAGGAAAATCTGGGGACCCAAATGATACTATGAACATAGGTGTGGAATGAGGAGTATTTATTTCGCATGTCATATTTTTCATTCATCAAATCACTGTCCTCCTAGAACTCATTAAGAACACCCCTCCCCCTGCCACAGAAACAGTAATCAGATGGCATTTGATAACACAAGGTAAAACAGAACAGACGATGGGCTTCTTTGTTACATTAGAACATTAAATCATGGTATTATTTCACTGACTTTTTTTAAAATTTATTTTTAAAACAAAAGAAAGCATTTCAAGTCATAGTACATATATATGGAGCACAATTTCACTGACTTTTTAAGAGACATATAGTTAAAATGATAAAAGACAGTGTCTTTGGATCCAGATTTGAGGTGGTAAGCTTGCTTTGGGTTGCTTCAAAATATGTTTAGAGAAATATACTCTGAATGAGGCATCTCACTTCAAATGCCTAATGGAGATAATTTGTTAAATTTAATGAACAGTCTAAGAACTTCCACCATGTAGCTAGAGTTGATTTCATTTCATTTCAGAAAAATCTTCATCTGAACTTAGTGTTGGCAATGATTTGCATGTATCTTTCAGTCTAAAACGTGTGTTAGAGTTAGGCCGAATTGTATGCTTTATATCAAGTTGTGAGCTATGGGGAAGTTGTGAGTTTGTGAAAACAATTTGGGGATTTGTGAGCATCATTTATTTTTAGTGAAATGTGATAGAATAGAAAATATGAGTTCATTTAATAGGGTAGGGGTTTGTATTTTTATGTAAATGGCCATATTACAGATAAGACAGATAGATAGATAAATACTTTTTGCAGTAGGGTCATATTTTTAAAAAAGTGTGAAAAGTACTACCTTGATGAATTTTGGCATGATCAAAATATGGTCTGAACCATGATTGGTACACTGATCTTTACTTTAAATAATCAACAACCTTGTCATTTTTCTTTTAACTTCTCATTTACTTTGGGGTTTTGAAATGGCTATATTTTTCTTTTTGAAATCACTATATTTCTATTTAAATCTGTTGCTCCTGAAGACAGTGATTAGCTGTGAATGAAGGAAATAAAGCCACACTTCAAAGTTCAGCATATATCAGTAGGGCATATTTTAAGGGAAGGAAGTATTTCACATATATTTGAAAATTAATAATTCTGTCATGTGCCTGCCTCATGGCTTTTCAGTTACCATGACTCACCTTAATTTCACCTTAATTCCACTGTTTGACATTAGATGCCTCTCCAGAGAGGAAGAAAATCATTCAGAAATTAGGTGCATAAAGGTTATTAAACTAATATTTAAAATTTTGGTCCTGCACATTTTACTTTACTTCTAATTAAATGCCATCAGTAGAAATGTATGATCTTCAGTATGTTCACATGCCTGAGTCTGTGCCTACCTGAAGGACAAAAAATGCTGAGGAATTCTTGTTTCACTTGTATCCTTTCTTCTAGGAATACTACTTACAGCGATACCATCAGCAACCATTGTACTAAGCCAGGAGTGAAGACTGAATTTTGAAATCATAAAATACATAAAGATTTCATTCTTCCTTAGAACCTTTTATACCATGTTCCATACCCAGATAACTAAGCATCTATGAAGATCAGGTTACAATGCCAATAATAGGCTAACTTTGAAACTTCAAGAATGGAACTGTTAGTTGATATTATTGATAAATTTCTGGTCTTATTTCTGGAGTATCATGTTAAGGGAGGTGGGAAAGAAAAACATCATCAATAGACTGGAATATATTTTATCATCTCTATACAAAGTATTCTTAACACCACTGCGTTTTTCTATGAATAGCCAGACTTCGTTTTAAAACCTGAGTGCTGATCTTTCTCATTGACAGACTTGGTTGTTATTTACTTTTTTGGTGTAGTCATAGTGAAGACTTTTGGTTGCAGATCTGAAACCCAGTTTTACTAAGCTGTCTTTAGGAATAAAGGACATTTATTGACTCATGGAACAGAAAAGTTTTAGTTAGGACTTCTTTGGTGATCACCACATTGAAACTCCCATTCTATCATTTGATCAAACCAGTGAAGTTTCTTTTTCTAGTATTTTTAATAAAATCCAACTACTGAGTCTCATTGGGATAACTGTGATTACATGCTCATTGCTGAACCAGTAATTGTGGCCAATGGGATGGAACAGCTTTTGGCCAGGCTGGGTCACATTCTAGTATCTGTCTTCCAAGGTACAAGGGAAGAAGAGCACATTCTCCAATGGGGGCAGGAGGAATCGGTGGCCATTATGTATGTGAAGTTTTATGTAGATACTGGGCAAGCAAGATCAGATGATGCTACTTTGGAAGTTCTGTTTTAACTATTTAAAACATTTTGATGTTTTTAATTTAAAAAACAAATTATCTCTATATCCCCCACATTTAACATACATGTATTAAGCCAGGCATACATATTCCCTTTAATTTTCCTGAGCATATGAATTGTGTGCAAGATTTTGAATGTGTCTGTAATATTTTATTAAATTATTTTCATCACTCTGGGTAATAAACAGATGATTTGACTTAGCAGAATATAGGTGTTATTTTTAATACTCGGTGCTCTCTGGAGGGCTTCCAAATAATAATAGCATCTTTAAAAGCTTTGGATTCCCAAAGGAGAAATAAAATTGTGCTGAGTATTGTCTGTGATAAATAACACATCTCCCTTCTCTTCCATATTTTTACTTGAGAAAGTTCCAGATTTCCTGACATTATCTGAGGGTTGATTGCCTAGTGAAGGTCAATACTTCTTTGTTCCATTACTGCATGTTGCTTTGTGATCATATTGAAACGATGATAATATGACTTGATTTTAATAACATTAAAAAATTATGGACAATGAAAGCAAAAATATATCAAACAAGGAATACACCTGAAAATTTTATTTTCTAAAATGGAAATAGCTTAGTTTTTTTCCTGACCAATAGAGTTCAAGGCTACCAAAAGAAACAGAACTTGAGGAAACTCATTTCCTCATGGAAATGCAGGAAGTCGTTCTTGAGGAAACAAGATTCCACAGAAAAGGAGCCACAGAGAACTGTGTTCAGCTTGTTATGTAGATTTTTACCTGAGGACTTGTTTCATATCCCCAAGAAGAGACAAAAAATATAAAGTTCAAAACTACTGATAAGATAATAAAAGACAAAGCAGAGATCTTGGCAATCTCAAAGTTCAGGACTTCTAAGGATGTAGGAACCTGATAAACACTCACTATTTTTTTTTTTTTT
>PVHX01016419.1:0-43319 GCA_004024805.1 Geosciurus inauris
GCATAATGCTTTCCAGTTCCATCCATTTGCCTGCAAATGCCATAATTTTATTCTCTTTTATTGCTGAATAATATTCCATTGTGTATATGTACCACAGTTTCTTTATCCATTCATCTATTGAAGGACATCTGGGTTGCTTCCACAGTTTTGCAGTTGTGAATTGTGCTGCTATAAACATTGAAGTGGCTGCTTTACTGTACTGTGCTGTTTTTAAGTCTTTAGGGTATAGGCCAAGGAGTGGGATAGCTGGGTCAAATGGTGGTTCCATTCCGTATGGAAAGATTTTTATTCATAAGATTTTCTATACAGATTTGGATTTCTGTCTTCCTGATATTTTTAAAAATATCTTTAATTCATTTTTTGTTTTCTATTTTTTATCTTTTGTCTCATTTAAAAACTCTCAACCTTTCATTAATTAATAAGTATAATGCCATTCTTTTTTAGAAATCTTGTCCTTACTAACTTCTGTTCAAAAACTGTTTTCTCTGTGTATTTTAGTCCATTTTTTTATGGGCCTTTGATTTTTATCTTGTTGGATCTTGATTTTCTCTCCAGCAATTAAAAAAATTCTTTTTTCAAATATTCCAAAATGTTCTAAACTTTATTTACTGATGTACTTGAGGAGATATTTTTAATGCTGCCAATGATGTGATTTAGTTTTGTTTTCATTTCTCACTTCAGACAGATAATTTGAGGAAGATACATTTTACACGATGACATGAAACCCCAATAATACTGCTTATGAAACATAAAAGGATCTGATAGGATTTGATAACCAATATTTAATCATTTTCACCTCCTTTGACTCATTTACATCATCTTTAGTATGTTGTATCATTAACATGTGCACTCACATTTATTAAATCTTTATTCCTACTGAATGGCTCTATTACCTGATACAGTAGGCTTCTATTTACCTTTTATCCTGTCTCCTAGATTCAGCTGAAATTCCCTTTAATGATGAAACTGTCTTATATGTAGAAATGGTATCATGTTCTTAATTTTTTTTCACATCTCTTCTTGATGTTATACAAATTTAGAATGCTGATATTTTCCCATCCTGAATTCTGGAATTATGAACATGGATATAAAATGAGAAATAAAATGTTCACATATTCTAGACATTTATTCCACGTACCTACACACATACAATAAACTATTCTGGGCAAAAGCTATTCTCATGATAATAGCTAAAATGATACTAGGAAGAGAGAACTCAAGGGAAAAGGTATTTAATGTGTCTTCATGGAGGTTAAAGAAACCCACATGTTTCCTCTTTTATTACTTGACACAATTATCATGACATTTTCAAAAGTCTGTTTTCTCCTAGGGAGTCCATAAAGGCAGGACCTTGCCCTCCTTTCCATCCCAAGTGCCTTGCATGTTGCCTGACATATCAGAGTTTTGTTATGAATGGAGTTTTGCAATAAGAGGTCTTTGGGGACTGGAGCAGGACCTTCAGACGGAGGACACAGCTGGGGTTACCCCCACCTTGGTTAACCTCTGTGCTGTGATGGTGCTGAACTAGAGATCTTTACTGTCACTTATTCTTTTTCAACTATTTGTGTAAAACACTACTAACTTTCTAGTCAAAGAAAATATATTTAATTTCTTTCCTTTTCCTAGGTTACATACAATCACTTTAAGTTGAATTAATGTATTCCCATGTGCTTTCCTCGTTCTTATTAGACTACACCTCCCTGAGGAAACTCAAGAGCTCCCGCCTTGAATGTCTCTATGCCAATGCCTCAAATCTGTCTCTAGCTCCTGTTCTATATCCATAAATACAACCAAATCCTAAATATCATCACTTAAATTCCCCATAGATATTTGGAATTTAATCTACTTGCCTGTCCTGTTCTGTTCCATAATTCATTGAATGGCACCAAGAACCACTAAATTCTTCAGCAAGTAAACTTGTCTTCAGCTTAATTGGTCCCTCCTCTTTGAACACACTTCCATCATTTTTGATGCAGCATATTTTGGTCATAGATGGTTAGCAAAGTTATCACAGCTTTCTACTCCCATTGCTAATTTCCTTTTAGGTCACTGTCAATTCCAGTCAAGGTTACCTTGAAAGCATAGCATTTTTACTACAATTTTATCCTCCTCCTGGCTTCAGGCAGAGTGAAGTTTATAAAATGGAAGCCTGATCCTGGCATTCCATGGCTAATTTCATTGTATTATTTCATTTGCAAGAATTTATTAATTGACAATAACCTTATTCATTACCTCTTTCATGCTTAAAATCCTAAGCATGGTTTCTCATATGAGTAATGTGGCATTTGCTTGCCCTTCCAGAATTTCTTTCACCAGCTGCAATTTAAATTATACTCAACTCTTATCACTTTTCTTATTCTCTGAGATATGCTTATCCAACCACCTCACCTCATGTTCTTCCTCTAGCTAATGCTTATTCACTCTGATTGCTTCAGCTTTGAGGTCTGTTATTCTTTCCTAAGTTTCCAAATAAAGCATAGATGTCCCTGATATGAACTTCTGTTGAAACTTATACTGCTAACTTATGCCTTCACAAAATATCATTATTATTTATTATATATCTAAATGTACTATGATCTTTGTGATTGAAGCATGTCTCTTTGCTCAACTTTGTATTCTAAGCACCTAACACAGAATATGGAACACGTAGGCTATTCAAATATGTACTATTGAATGTGGAAGGGAAGATATCTTTTTAGAAGTAAATGTTTCTAAATTTTATTTCTAAGAATTAATTTTACATTTTTATCAGCAGACAAACTTAAATATTGAGTTTAAAAAAGTAAAACAAACAGATAAAGGATTTTAGCTTTTGAGAGGTAGAGTGTCAAATGTAAAGAAGTCCATAGCAAACATTCTGAATCAATCTGAACGCAAGGACCCTGAATTCCCAGCTGTAGCACCAAATGTGGAGTGTGGCATAGTCCATGAGGCACTGAACACCTAAAGCAAAGAACCTGGATCAACTTTTAAAAATTGTGATCTATAGTTAAAAGCCAAATAAAAATTCTAAGTCCCACATTCCTTAAGAAATATTTTTAGTTTATGCAAGTGTTTGGTGTGCACAGACAAATACACAGTGAGTTGTACAAGTTGGGGATTCTTATGGGGACTGTGAAAGCCAGCATGACTCCCTGGCATCAGTCACAAGAATTAGCATATGTAGATAAAACGGAAATCAATTCAGCAGGTAATGCCTTACCTTCCACAGGTACAGAAACAGGTCATTTTGTGTAGGTATGTATAAAGATCACTCTGTAACTTTAAGCCAAATATTTTAACAATATAAAATAATAGATACACTATTACTTACAGACTTGGTTATACCATCATAGGGATTGGTTTTGGCTAGTAAACTGAATTTTCTGTAATTTAAACATAACACTTAGGCCTCTGACTTCCTAGAATTCATAATATGATTATACAATTTCAAATCTTTTCCCAATACTACTTAAAATGTATTTTTGGATAAACATGGAATGAAAATGGACACGCAACTTGTGTATTCCCTACTTTATGTAGCTCTACCTTTGTGTGTGTGTTTGTGTGTGTGAACATGTGTGTGAGATATGAGTTTTGATTACATTTGGCTTTTGTTTGGTTTGAAATACACAAATTATTTTTATATGAGCTTCCCACACCTCACTTCCTTTAATTAGTTTATTTTCAATGGCCTGACGTGATTGCTTTCTCTCCCTTCTCCACTCACTTGATCCACTGTCTATCTTTTAGTGGGCCCCTTCTCATTTTTCCTGTTGGTATTTCTCTTCCTTTATCCCTTTAGATGTTCTTCCTTGTACTGTTTCTCCACATGCTGAGGATCTAGGAAAATGCACTTCTCCTGCTAACCAGACCCTTCTCTGCTTACTAGTTCTGGCTCTTGCTTTCAGTTTCTTCCTTATTTTGTGTTTATTCCTTGCTAGCCTGTTTCTCACTCCCTATTTTTAAATTCCCCTGCTCTTTGAACTTTCCTATTTTTTTCTCTCCTGTCCCATTGTACTCCTTTTATCTTTGTGACAGTGAGGCTGGGTCACATAGAAAGATTCTGAGATGGAGACCCAGGGATTGCTAGGCTTCAGCATGGCTTGTTTCTTGCTACCTGTGTAGCCTTGGGCAAATAATTGGCACTCTCTGAGGCTTAGTTTCTTTCTCAGTGAAACAGATAATAATAATCACCTTGTGAGATTGTTGCCAGAATTAGAGATAATGAAAGTAAAGTGCTAGCCTGGTAGCTGGCACTATACATCAGAGGGCCCTTCTTGTCGTTTTCATCCTTATTACTGCCTCAGTAGGGTTACTGCATTCACTAGTGTAGACTTAATAGTTTTGTTGATTCATTCTTCCTTCCAATTTATGTACCCTTGAAGCTGTATAGCTGGGTCTGCTTCAGTTCTCATTTGACATATTTTGGGGCAGTTTGTATGGAAAAAGTTTCATTCTTTGGAATAAACTTTGTGTTACATTTAATCAGAAATACAATAAATTTCAGAGAACTGTCCATCACATGAAGATATTTGGGACAGAATGATCAATTTATAACACTAAATACAAAGAAAATTGCTGTCTTTTAAGCTTCCCCTTACCAAAAAACATCTAAAACGTGTTGAATTCTTGGGTATCAAAGATAGTATGTGCACCACAGGGACATGTTCCTAAGTCCTTCAGGTGGACTAACTCATAAACAGTGTATTTTGAATGAATCCCAAACCAGTAGACTATAGGGAAGGCATTTCATCAGGTCCTAGCACACTCTACCATTGGGACACAAATCCTGAGGGACTTCTTGAAAATGTGTACTCTGGTTTGCCTTTGAAAATGGGCATCCTCAGACTGGGGATGATCCTTGGGGTTTTGAATTCAATATGTTCCTGTGAGGTTATTTTCCATCATGTATAATTATTTGGAAAATAAGTTAGCCTATATATTTTTATTAGTCAACTCAAGTTGTCAATAACAACAACAAAAAAGCAAAAAAGCAAAAAAATAGACTGAGTGGTTAGAACGATAGAAATTAACTCTTTCATTGGTCTGGAAACTGGAATTTCAAGATCAAAAATCACCATAGTCAGATTTTGGTAAAGACTCTCTCTTCAGGTTGCAGATAGCCATCATTTCATTGTGTCCTCATGTGGTAATGGTAGGGGAGTAGAGAGAGAGAAAGAGAAAGAGAAAGGAGAGAGAGAGAAGGAGGGGAGAGGAAGGAAGGGGAGGGGAGAGACAGGAAGAGGAGAGAGAGGGAGAAAGAGACAATGCTCTCTGATGCCTTTTCTTAATGGCATTAACCTTATCCTGAGGATTATCCCACACTTATAAGCTCATAACTAACTCTAACTACTTCACAAAGGCCCCATCTCCAAACCCCATCAAATTAATATGATTACAGGTTTGGTTTTCAGTACAGAACTCTTGGGAGGTGGCAGAACCTTTGGGAGGTGAGGTTCGATAAAAGAATGTTAAGCCATTGTAGATCCCTTGGAAGGAATTTTGGAAACTCACCTCTCTGATTCTAGTTTGAGATGCAATTACCTCCTTATTCCTGTGTGTGCTCTCATTGTGATGGACCATTATCTGATGCCCTTTACCTATCAACTTTATCTATCTACTGTCAGAACCTGTATTTTTAACTTAGACATTTTTTTCTAAGATACAGTACATATATCTGTACATTAGATACTTTATGTAAATCTTACATTTAATCCTTGCATTACCTTTTTAAGTGATTATTTTATCCCCATTTTACAGATGGTAAAAGTGAGACCTAAAAGGGCTCTACAACAAAGTGGCAAAGTCTACTTATGATCTTGTAGGTTAAACAATACCTTTTTTTCCTACATCACTACTTAGATGGGAAATTCAAAAAAGAAAGTTAGTATTATTCTTTATTAAGACTCATAATGAGCTCCTCACCCCTTATTCCTTGTAGAAGAAATTTTGAGTTTATGTTGTTGGATCCAAGGGGCTTTCTGACCTGGGCCTAGGGTAGTTTGCCAGCCATTCACTAATGCAGAACCTCTGGTTGGAACCTCCTGAACTAACACTCTCTCTCTCTCTCTCTCTTTCTCTCTCTCTCTCTCTCTCTCTCTCTCTATATATATATATATATATATATATACACACAAACACACACACACACACACACACATACACACACACACGTATAATATATATACACACAGAGATATGTACAGATATATATCTATATATAATTTTTATTTTTTTAAAGACATGGCTTTTCTTGTTTCTTTACCTTTGTACAGTTTTGTTCTCTGTCTTCCAATATGTGTTCAAAACTGTTTCATAGTAGTTATATATTACTATCTTTCTAGAATTTAGCTCACTGAGAATAGGGACCTATTCATAATTATAGTCTTGATTTAAAGGCTAGAAACATTTTATTAAATCAATCAAATAACCATGTTTTTGGCTTGTGGCTTTGGGAAACGAGTTAACTATATTCTTGTTTATGTGCTATTAAGCAAAGGTGTTATTTTTCTCTGTGTATGTTCATTTGAGAATGATGTTTATGTTGAAATTTCTTAATTTTTCTTAGTTACTGAAATTCTAGATGTACATGTAATCTATTATCCCTTTATTTCCTAACTCTTCCGTATACCTGACAAGAGAAACCACTGAGTCAAAGCTAGGATCCATAATGTAGGAAAACTGGATTTTAGGGAGTTCCACTTCCCACATTGTTTCCTGAGCTTCTGGCATCACAGGAGTTAATATAGAAATCTCACTTAGTATAGAAGGGATCATGAGGTCATGGCAAGAGAGGAGTTGGAAGCCCAAATCTTTCTTCTGCATTAGAAGGCGATTAATACTACATAGACACAAAAAGAAAAAAAAAACAAAAAACAGATCTTAGCATTTTATCAGTTTTCTCTTGTTAATCTTCTTAGTTGCTTCTATTTAAGCATGAATATTTTCTATTAAATATTTTCTATGTTTCTAACACTGGAAACTTTATTGAAATTTTTTTTTTGTTTTAAATTAAAAAGGATTTTAGTGATGTCAACTCCAGCTGGTTTTTCTTACATTCTACCCTGGGATAGATCTGTATTTCTTGACAGTAGAAGAGCAAATACAAGACATGGGCTCTTGACACTGAAGGATTGCATTTTAATTTGCTGCATTTCCAAGGTTCTTTTTCCAGAGTATTTTTAACTCACTCTTCCCAAACACACTACTTTAACAAATATTCAGAAGTGACAGGTATTAAGATCACTTTGGGGAATTCTCTGGATCTTTCTCTTACAGTTCCCAGATAACAGATTTGAAACTTATTGCCCACACATGTTTCTGCTATAGCAACATTTATATTAATGATAAAATATAAGAATTTGTATTTAAAATGCTGTACTTGAAGAATACCAGTTATAGGATCATTTTTATCATCTTTGTTAGAATATAACAAAATACTCTCAGATAAATAGTTGACATTGAAGCAAATAATTGGAAATAAACTTCATTCCATTTTTGGTTTTTGAAAAAATAGTCCTTCAGAGATTTTGGTGAGAAACTATTGCCTCTAGGAGATGTTAACTGTTTGCAAATATTTTATCTTTAAGCATTTGAGTTAGTAGTTGCTATTATTTTAATTACTTAATGTTGCATATAAATATATTTTAATAGCAATTTATTCTGAATATATTAAGGCTAAACAGGCATAATATTTGTTGTACAAATATGAATTAAATACCTGATGAATTAAAAACTTCTATAAAAAATAGTTTCATAAGTGAATTTTAAATACAAATTTTATGTAAAATTTGATACTATTTTGTTACATTGTGTATCACAGAGAAATCCTGAGTATCACTTGACGATTCTGCACGATTGTCTAGGTAACACTATGGCCCTCATATGTAATTTTCACAGCACAGGGTTTTTTGTCCATCTTTATTCACTGCTGTAAATCTAGAGTCTAGATATAGTGTTTGATATATAATAGACACTTTAAAATGTTTGTTGAAAGAATAAATATACCATTACCTCTTAACTACTAGGTCAATAAACATACAAGTTTGAGTACAATCCCACAATTCAGTGTGATTCCCTTTGCTCTTTATTAAATATATGGTCATCCCCTGAGGAAACGGAAGTTACTTTATTTTAATTTAAAGAAGAGAAAGAATAAAATGGCATTTAAGAGATTGCTTTTCTAAGGAACAGACAATACAATGAGAATGAGAACTTTTTACAGGCTTAATGAGGTTGTTTTTGTTAGTTTTGGGATTAAGATTGTTGTTATGTTTTTAATTTTTTTCCTACATAGAAATCAAAATAATGAAATAGAAGAAATATTTACATATTCATATACTCTTCTGGATTGGTTGTGAGTGGAGTGTGGAAATCCAACCTGAGAAGCAAACCTGAAGATCCCTTGGCCAATATCTATTCTACATATCTTGTTGCCTTGTGCATTTTATCCCCTACTAACCCCAACAAAACCACCACCTTCACACCCCCCAAAAACATGTATAGACTTGACTTTATACTGGACTCCTACCGTCTACTTTGTAATCTTTTAAATTATTAAGATTTAAACTTATCTAGCTGTCAGAAATTCCTCTCCTTTGACAAGTCTAAAAATCCTTGGGAAAAATTGTTAATCAGATCCTAATTTAGCAAAGATGACTTAGAAAGTCAGTAACTGGGATGTTAAAAAAATTTTTGGAGCTTAATTGATGCTCCAATACCTTTAAAGTTGACTTCCCTTGATACTGCTGACCATGTTTAAATGTGCCACTTGGACATACATAGAATGAAGGGTCTCATCTCCTCTGACAATGAAAATGAAAATTCAGCAAAATCTTTTATTATCTCTTGCTGCTTGTAATCTGACCAACTGTCACAAAACATTGTCTCTTTAGCCTGACAAGTAGTAAAATACCCTGAAGAACCCACTTTTGTTGTGATCTGGCAAAACAATGATTAGAATAATGACAGTTTGTAGCAGCAGTGTATATGCAAACTCTCTTTACTCTGTAGCGCTGCATCCATGTGAGCTGTTTTCATTACCCATAATTGAAGTTGTCAGGACTTACTATTTTCTCTGCTGGGCGACAAAGTCTTTATTTAACTCAGGCTTCCTTTTGTGTTGGCTGAGAATGTATGTCTCATGGACATTAACTGTGACAGCTTTCTGGAAAGCTTCTTCTTGTTTGTAATATCTTTGGGGAGGATTTCTTAAGGTTACAAAGCTAGTTTCAGATGACTTTTTAGTTGGTAAATGAATTATTTGTGGAGGAAGGTCACTGTGCAATGTATTATTGAAAACACTGAAGATGATGCAGTTTGCTGACTTTTTCAGAAAATTGTGATTCCTGCATATTTTTATATTAATTGAACTTAGAATTTGTAATGGAAAGAGTTCAGAAACAGAAAGAAAGGAATTGGAGTCTAATGAGGTAATGCTAGAAGGCATGCTCATTAGTACCCACGGGAACTTTAATCCACAAGAGTGCAAGTACCTGTTCTCTGTGTCAACACTAATTCACATATTCATGCCTTGGCTTGCAGAGGGACAGAGTAACTGAATCAGTCTTTAGTCATCTTCCTTTCACTTGCTATCAGTGTGTGTGTGTTGGCGTGCATGTGTCCTGGGTTCTCAGAAGTAGTCACTTAGAATTTCAGTATATACAATGACATTTTGAGATTCAAAATATCAGCATGTGACAAATTAGCAGTTGAAATTTTCTTATTTCCTCAGTCCCTATTCATCATTTTCCCCCCTGCAATCCTCTGTTCCTTATACAGCTACAAATTAGAGGTGATTCCTCCAAAAGGAAGTAGTATGGGCGAATGGGGAGAAACCCTGCTCTGTGATTGTCTCCCACTGACATATCCTTAAAGAGCTTAGCTCAGAATTTCTGTTACCTAGTCAGCAGAGGAAAGAACATTAGCTTACGTGATGACTGGAGGAGATAAACTAAATTTCTCTGACAAAGAAATGTTTAATCCATATAATGCTCATATTTCAGTCACATGTATCTAATAACATGATCCATTTTTATCTAACTTTTGTGCTAACGTTGAGGAGTCACACACACACACCCTTATTCTGTCCTGGTATTGTCCTATAAAGCTATATCTTCTTATCATATAATCTCACTGAAATGTTAGATGTACATGCTTTGTTAGAGGGTAGAGTAAATAGGAGAGTTAACTAAGGCTTTTCTCTGAGATAATTGTTTCAAATATATGTTTTCAAAGATATGTAGTTTTGTAAATGCACCTTACAGGTGTGTAAATATTGTTTCTTTTCTAAGAACCTACCACGTAGTTGAAGACACAACATCCAAATAATAGGCCTTGGCCTACTTGCAAATAGTGTTTATCTGGTAATTTTTGTAATAGGCCATATTTGTATAATTGCAAAATGTTATGCAGTTATTTTCAGTCAAAATTTAGGCCATCAAGGTACTTGTCTCCTACTCTCTGATTCCACCATTGTTAATAATGGCTGCTGTAGCTCCAGGCATCACATGGAAAGTTCAGGCATAGACAAAGAAGCAGAACAAGAATACTCTGGTTCATTGGCCAGAATTGAATACATGGCTCAGATTTTACAATATCTAATAGTACATGTGGACACAGTTCTATCTTCCACATGTCAAAACACCATTGTTTGTTTGTTATTTGAGAGGTAGCAGCTCATTTGTAAAACAGCCATTTGTCATTTCACAGAATTTCTCAGGGAAAGTTGAAGCAAAGATTCTGAAAAATACCTTGCATATCCTAATCTTATCTATGAAAGTAAAACATTTGTGGGACAAAAAGAAAGATGATTTTATAATATCAAAAATGTTTACCTCAGTGGAACATAAACGGATAATCTGCATGCACTCTAGAACCTCCTGTCCCTAAAGACAAGTGGGGCAGAAGTCTCACTCTGTCCTTAGGCAGGCAGCACTCCTACTGTCATCTAGGAACACTGAAGTACATTCAAATCAAGGACAGTTTTATATTCATAAGAACCAAGGAACAAGGCTCATTAATGTACTTACAAGACCTAAAAAAGGAGCCAACGATATGTCTCTTATTTCCCTGCTGAGAAATCCATCAGAATTTTTGTTCAGGCACACAATCGCCAAAATCCTTTTCTATATTTCTGAATCTTAGTTCCTCAGCAGTGATAAAAGAATAACAGTTGGAAACATTTCTCTTAAATATTTATCCTGTCAATTATAATCATCAGAGGCTTTAAAAATTCCTTGGCTTCCATGTTACTTTTTAGTATGGTATACTTCCCCACTATTCTATTTCTGTGAAGATCCATGTAATTTAAGAACAAAGATTTCTGAAGCTAGAATAAACTTCAAAATCATTTCTTCAGGGCTTCCTGTCTTGAGGCAGGCAAGATAATACTATACTCAGTTCAGGGAAGATATCCTAAATCTAGAATGACTTTTTATACTCAGTTTATGGAAGAAAAATGCAAATGAGTGTTGAGAGGAATTGATGCATCTCAGTGTTCATTCTCAGGAAGTCAGATCGCAATGAGCTGGCTGTTGGATTTCCAGGTAGAGGTGGGAGAGACAGATATTTTACAGTTGCCTTTATAAAAAGGATGTGAGCAAGGGTTCATAAATGAGGTGTAAGAGACAAACTGGCACTGTGTGTTGCATGAATCATAAATGATTGAATGAAACTCTGACTGATTGATGGAAACAATGAATGAATTGAGAATGAATGGAGACTTCACCCAGCAATAAAGTTCAACTGAGGATACCCATTCAAGCATCAAGTCACTGCCAAGAGTTAATGCAACTGACCCTGCTCTATCACTCTGCACTTCTGATTATTGTGCAGGAATAAGACAGGAGCCCAGTTACTCAGACCACATATTTGTTCTTACTCAGGAACATTTTAATATTCCTATTCAGAAGACCGATACAGAGATGTGCCCCAGCTCTGGGCTCCAGTTCAAATAAATGAATGTCTATGCTGTTCCTAGGTTCACATGAGAAAAAGGAAAAGAAAAAACTGGTCAAATTCATAATGCAAGAAAAATGTGAAGGATTCATTTTGACTGAAAAGAGAATCCAAGGATATTAGAAGGGAGTACAGTGGTGAAAGTTATTGGAAACCCAATGTTGATTAATTCTATTTGGAGAGTCCTTAGTGATGGATGACTGGACTAGAGGCTGGGGTTTTGTCCTTGCAATTGAAATGATTATAAAAGAAGAGTAGCTCAGATGAGAGCTTGACTTGACTAGCAGTCACTTAACTTACTGGTTCTTTCTTTTTTAAATTTTTATTTGCTAAAATATCCAATGCACAGAGTTTAAACATTAAGAATTTTTTATAGCTTTATAATAATATTGAAAAGAACTCTGCTCTTTCACTCTGCACTTCTGATTATTGTTTCTTATGGATAGTTGTTGTAAGCATTTCTTCTAATAATCATCTCCACATGTCTGTTTATATGATATTCTGAACTCTCAATTTTAGTTTTAGATATTATGTATTGACTTGTTAGACAACATGAGAATATATGAAAATATATATGCTACTTGCCCAGTATTTTTTCCTAAACTCATTTACCCTCTTCTGATGTTCCTAAGAATTAGTACATTAAAATTATGATCTAATGTATACATTATTATTTCAATGTAAATACCACACACAAATAATCCCTTTAATGTACAAAAATTGCATTTTGTTTCTTATGAAATTTTATTGTGTTTTGATTTGTTATAGTTAAAATAGCTTAGCTAGCTGTGGTGGCACCTGCGTAATACCCTGGCCCTCAAAGGGCTGAGGCTAGAGGATTATTTTCATTGAGAAGTTCACAACCAGTACAAGCAAATTAGAAATCCCTCCTTCTCAGAATAAAAGAAGCCCAGATTTTTATTTGTTTTGTTTTCTGTACATCTATTGTGATTTTATTATCAAAATTTAAAGTGTAAATCAGTTTTACAACATTTTTTGCATCATTCTTTATCAGAGCGTCTTCCCCATGATATGGCATATCCTATCCTGGTTCTTTTCTGATCTCTTCTCCTCAACTCTGAGTATTCCCTTCATCTCTCCTCTGGACTAAATCTCCAGTGTTTTCAATTCTATATCATTACTTTCTTGATTATCTTACTGATGTTGATGGAATGTATCTCTCAATATGCTCTTAGTATGTAAATAAGTTGAAACTGTGCATTACTTAAAGTTCTTTCCATCTTTGTTGATAGGATGTTGAGTTCTCCAACGGAAAATTAATGCCCCCCCCTCCAAATTTTTAAGGCATTACTCAGCAACTCTCTGGTTTCCAGGGTTGATTTCATGAACCATAACTTCTCTGGAAATTTTGGAATATTTCTTATTTAATCTTTGTATTTAGAAATTTCACTATGATATATCTTGGTGAGAATTTTAATTTCCTCCTCTGGTGTATGAGTTTTGTAGGACTACCATATCCAAACGTCACAGCATGAGTATCTTCTGGAGACAGAGAGTCCAAGATCAAGATGCTGGCAGGTTTGGTGTCTTTCAAGCCCTGTCTCCTTCTTGCAGATATCTACCTCCTCACACCCTTTTTTTTTTTTTTTTAATGTGAGCATGTCCTTGGTGTGTCTTGGATTAGCAACATCCTAACCACCTCTCCTCTTAAAAGGTCTTATCTACAAATAGACTCACCTTCTAAGGTACTATATGTTAGGCTCCAAATAAAAAGTTGAGGGCATAATTCAGCACATGAATCTTTGGATTCAGCCCTTTAATTCTGAGACATTACCTTAAATCATTATTATCATTAGTTTTTATGGTTTACTCTCTATCCATTTTCTTTCTTTTTTGGTATTATCATAGAGATACTGAATATCTTAATCTTCTAGTATTTGAATGTTTTCTTCCTAATTTTTAAAAAATATTTACTTTTTAGTTGTACGTGGACAGAATATCTTTTATTTTTATGTGGTGCTTAGGATCGAACCCAGTGCCTCATGCGTGCTAGGCGAGCATTCTACCGCTGAACCATAACCCTAGCCCCTCTTCCCAAGTTTTTAAAAAATATTTTTCCTTGCCTTTCTAGTAGAGATCATGAACTTTATTTTTATATTGATTTTATTTTTGTATTGCAGTATTCCTTTTTAACAGATGTTTTGTATTATCTCTTCTTGTTTAATCATTTTCTTTACCTCTGAAATAATATGACATATAGTTTTTTAATTTTTTTCTGCTTTTTGCATTTGCTTTAACTTTTTCATTTTATATCTTAGAGTTTTTGCTCAGATGAATGGTGATCTTTGTCCATTTAAATTTAAGAATGGAGCACCATAAACATGATTGGAAGTTTTGCAACTAAGGATAAGTCTTATCAATTACCTGATTCCATCGTGGAATGTTCTCTTCTTGGAAAAAAAAAATCTGTTAGTAGGTGGAAATTAATCCTTGCTTTCTTCTCCATAGCTGAATCCTCCAAATTCTTGACCATGGAACAGAAACCAGTATTCCAGAATTTTCAGAATCTATAGAATAGCAGACTAGATGCTCTATAGTAACTATAGTCACTTTACCTCCTTCTTTTGAGTCCTGGACCTCTGGCATCTGTGTTTATTGATACTGTTCAGTCCAGAGTCTCTTTTCTTTAACTTCTTCACAATAAACTCTATTTTCTGGAGGTTTATAAAACTTGATCTGGGAGACTAATTGCCCTATATAAAGGTTTGCAACCCATCCTGCTTGCCTTTCCCCTGTTATTTTGTACCTTATTAAACTTTTTGTGCCATTTTATTGAGGTTTTTATGAGGAAGTAGAGGAAAACATGGATGTTCAATCCATCATCATTAACCAGAATTCATTACTTAGGCCCTGATTAGGGACAGGAAGTAATTCTAAAGCAGTGACTCTCAGTCAAGGACACTTGATAATTTTGAACACATTTTTGTTGTGTATATTCTGCTAAATATACTTCAATGCACTGCACAGATCTCCTCCCCCAAGAAGAGAATAATTTAGCCCCATATTTTTATAGTGCTAAGGTTTAGAAAGCCTGTCCTAATGGGAATTTAAAAGTCTGTCTGTAGGGGAAATTTAAAGGTGTTAAAGATTTCAAGGATTTGTACATGAGGAACAAGTCAAATGCTAAAGGGTAGTATAAACCTTGGAAGTATTTTGTGCAAAAGATGGAAACAACTGCATGGCGAGCATTTGTTTTAAAATGTCTTAATAAATACACTGACATTTATGCTCAGTTAAAGATTTTAAGGCAAAAAGTTAATAGAAATACCCATACATATTTTTCTTAGATAGGAAAAGGAAGCTACCACTGTGCTTCTCAACCCCAGATGGACATGAGTCACCTGAAGAACTTTAGAAAAGAAATACTGTTCTTGTATACTACACAAACAAATTGAATCAGCATCTCTAGGGGACATATCCTAATAGCATTGTTCCTAGAAAAGTTCTCAGTGATTCTAATGTGTAGTCAGGTTTGTGAATCACTGATCTAGAGCAAATATCCAAATTCTTTTCACATCTACCCAATGGTTAATTACTGGTTATTTGATGCATTGTGGTCTCCCTTCTGTCCTTTCTTACATCATGAGAAAAATTAAACTATAGTATGTGCATTATGATATTGGCATATGGCTCCTTTCTCTTTTGTTAAATTAAAAAAACTATCTCATTTTAATCTGTCCTTCTTTGTAATTTTTATTTCACTTTCATTAAAAAGTAAATTTGTGGTCATTTTAAGCAGTAGATTTTGTTTTGTTTTGTTTTGCTTTTTTACTTTATATATCTGTGGTGATTTATTTCCTGTCCTTTTAATAATGCTTACATAATGCCTGCTTAGCAGTGGGTCATCTATCTCAATTTCTTTGACCTTCTATTTGGTTTTCCTCAAAGTGACCATATTCCTTCCTTGCATAGATATTACCTGATTTTTGCCACTACAAATATTGATAACATGAAAAGAGCATTTAAAGGTAAGTTAAAATAATTAATACATTTTTCTGGCTTTAAAAAGATTTTGGAAATTTGGGGTTCTAAGTATGTATTTTTTAAAATTATATAATCATTAATATCTGTTTCATTAAGACTATAGAATAATATGTATATAACATATGACGTTTTTGGAATGACACATTGTGCCACATAATGTTTGAAAGTAACAATGTCAATAATAGCTAGCTGGAATTTATTGAAAATTTACTATGCACATGACATATAACACGCATTAATGATGTAATCTAAATTAATCTATTTAACATGATCTACTTATGTGGTAACTATCATTTGGAGAATGAGGATACAAAAACATAAAAAAGAATATATTGCCTGTGGACATATATTTGCCTACCTTCAACAGGCAAAGCACAAGGATTTTATCTTTTTTTTTTTGGTACTAGGGATTGAACTCAGGTGTACTCAACCACTGAGTTGCACTTCCAGCCCTATTTTGTGTTTTATGTAGAGACAGGGTCTCACTGAGTTGCTTAGCACCTTGCCATCGCTGAGGCTGGCTTTGAACTCATGATTTTCCAGTCTCAGTCCCCCAAAGTACTGGGATTAGAGGAGTGGACCACTGTGTCCTGCTATTTTATCTTAAAAGACAATGTTCTTCACCACTTTGTACTAACTTGAATTTTATGAATGCATAAATCCATAAAGTAAAATTACTGAAAAATAGAAAGTCAAAAGCAGGCGCTGTTTTATAAATATATTCCATATTTTACCTCTTCCTTTATCATTTTATAATTTTGTCATGGAAAATAATTAACATGATTTATTGTAGATAAATTTACAACAATATTACATCTGTTCGTTTAAAAATAAGTACATAATGAAATTAATTTTTGAATATCTCTTCCTGTATGTGCTTATTTTCACAGATTCTCCACTGTACGCGATAAAAATGTATAGATATGGACCTTCAATTTATATTGGTTTATTTATCTTTAGCATAGCCAAATCATTTTAATGTCAATTGATATCTAGCCATTAAGAATCATATAACTGCCAGGCACCGTGGCGCACGCCTGTAATCCCTGCACTTTAGGAGGCTGAGACAGGAGAATTGCGAGTTCAAAGCCAGCCTCAGCAAAAGTGAGGCACTAAACAACTCAGTGAGACCCTGCTTCTACATAAAACACAAAATAGGGCTGGGGATGTGGCTCTGTGGTCGAGTACCCCTGAGTTCAATCTCCAGTACCAAAAAAAAAAAATCATGTAACTATTTTTACACTGGCCAGGTCACCATGGAATGTTCACAATTAGACTTACAATAGCATTTCATTCTAAAATCCCAATGTTCTTGGATTTTCTCCTCATTTGCCAAGGTACAGTATTAGGTACAGGACTTATCCAAGATTCAGTATAAGATCAACATTTTCTAGCTCTATGGTATTTAGTAAGTTGCTTAATGTCTCTGAGCTTAAAACAGAATAACAACCTAACTCATTGCTGTACAGAGGAGGACTGACTTAGAATAGGAAAAAGGCTCTTTGTAGGCTCCCCAAAGTTATATCTTCGCCTGCCCTAGGCCCACAATCCCACTACCACCACCAGCTGAGTTATATATCTGGAACAAAAAGGTTTGTAGATTCCATTATTCTGCCTTTAACTCTGTTCTGCCAACATTCTTGACCAGTAGGATGCAAAATGCCCAATTCAGAAGGCTCCAAAAGATGGCCTCAAAGTCTGGGCAGAATTGTCCTAATGGGTATGAAGGTGGCATTGGGGTGGCTAAAAAAGCAAATACTGTAGGTGCCATCTTGGCAGTTTATCCATCTCCATTCCTCCACTAAGCAGAGAACACAAAGCCTACTCAGAGGAACTAGATCATGCTAGATCAATCAAAAAAACTAGATCAATTTTTTTTTGATTGAACTCAGGAGTACTCAACCACTGAACCACATCATACTCAAATTGTAATACTTCCTTCTTAAGTTCAGAGTGTTTAGCTTTATCTCTTTTTAAAAAAATTATTTATTTTAATTAGGTATATGTGACAGCAGAATTCATTTTGATTCACTGTACACAAATGAAGCATAACTTATCATTTCTCTGGTTGTACACGATGTAGAATTGCACTATATATGCAGTCATACATGTACTTAAGGCAATGACATCCATCTCATTCCACAATCTTTCCTGCTCCCATGTCCCCTCTCTTCCCCTCCCTTCACTTTGACCAAAGTTCCTCCATTCTTCCCATGCCCCCTTCCCCCATTGTGGGTCAGCGTCCACTTATCAGAGTAAATGTTCAGCCTTTGGTTTTTTGGGGTTGGCTTACTTCGCTTAGCGTGATATTCTCCAACTCCATCCATTTACCTTCAAATACCATAATTTTATTCTCTTTTAATGCTGAGTAATATTCCATTGTGTATATATACCACAGTTTCTTTATCCATTTATAGCTTTACCTCTTAATGATGTTTCTCTTTACCAAAAAATCTTTAGCCCCTATGCTCTGAAACTTTTATAGATTATCTTTTGAGAAGCTCAGTACTTGATGTTTCTCACAAATCTTTCAGTGGAATTAAATATATCATAATCACCAAGAAACCAGTCTAAAATTTAAAGGATTCTTTCAAGCAGGAATAAAATAAAGAATGAAACTTGTGGGGTCTAAATTCCTACTCAAAGTGCTCCACTTGGCTAATTTAAAGCTTTCATACACATAAAATTTGCATATAGTTTTCCTGGCTTTAGATTCCATGTGATATTTAGACACAAGCAGTTAAATTTACACAATAAAATGTCTCCAGATAGAAGGACACCTTAGGAAACCACTTGTCTTAGTCCAATTATGCTGCTATAACAAAATGACAAGACTTGGGGATTTATAAACAATTAAAATTTATATTTTAAATATAAAGAAGTCCAAGATCAAGTCTCTGGCAAACGTGGTGTCTATGGAAATTCCATTCTTTGTAGTTAGTACCATCTAAGTATCCTAAGGAGACATAAGAGATGGAAGGACAAAAGGAACTAGATATTCATTCAAGCTCTTATTAAGGTCATGAATTCATTTATGATGAGAGCCTCCTAAAGATACTTCCAATGTTTTACTTAGATCATTTAATTCAAGAGATTATTATGGCCTGTGCACATTTGTTAAACTATCCAGACTGCAAACATAAATTTTTGCTACTTAATAAATCTCATAATAATTATAGAATAAGATTTTTATATCAAGTTGGTAGTTTATTCTGAAATTACTCTTTTTGTAATTTAATAATCATATTATTTATTTGTAGTAAAACACATTGACGGTAGCATTTTAGAAAACAAAAAAAACTTAGCTATTTTTTAAAAAATGAAGTATCATGAAGTTATCATATTGAGGACTAGATTAAATTATAGAACTGTACTTTAATGTATTTGGTTAACCAATAATTACAAGCTGTTTGGATGACTGCATACAACTTTAAAATTATAAAGTATGATTTAAAATATGTCAGACTCAGATCAAATTAATAGAGAATTGCTGAACTGAAATGAATTTTTTATTGAGAAATTGTTTTTGTATATATTATTTTTTTGGTACTGAAGACTGAACTCAGTGGCACTCCTCCACTGAGCCACATCCCAGCCCTATTTTGTGTTTTATGTAGCGCCTCACCATTGCTGAGGCCGGCTTTGAATTCGCGATTCTCCTGTCTCAGCCTCCCTAAGTGCTGGGATTATAGGCTTGCACCACCACACCTGGCTTGTTTTTGTATATTTGTATGCAGGATGTTATAATTTGATATATGTGCACAATATGTATAATCACGTCAAGGTAATAAGTATTTCCATCTTCTCAAACATTAGTCATTTATTATGGGAGTGCATAGTAATGTTAAAGTTTGCAAAGAATAACAACGCCCCAATTTTAAAAAATAGTGGTATATGACAATTCCAAATCAACCAGAATGTATCTTCAGGAATTTCTTAGTTTCAGTTTTACACAATCCTAGATTTATGACCATCTTACTCATCTAGATTTTATCTATTATTTATGTTTAGAGCTTTGCAATTCATATTGACATTTAGTTAACTGCTTTACAAATTTTAGAAATAATTTGTCTATAACATTTTCTGTCAATTCTTAAAGCTTAAGTCTTCCAGTTTTATCAATGGACCAAAAAATTCAAAATAATACTTTTTAATCTGTCAAATAAACACTTTATTGCACTATTTGTACTTCTTTTGTAACTTTTTATTTGACTAAATGTTTTCCATGTCTTTACCTGAACCATAGGTTATTTTTTTCAATTAAGAAATATTAAGCAGGACCAGATTTTCTACAGACTAAGCTGAAGTCTAGTGAGATAGGGTGTTATATTCAATTTTTGTTTCTTCTTTTTATATAACCCAGGGGTGCTTTACCACTGAGCTACATTCTTATCCCTTTATTTATTTGTTTGCTTGTTTGTTTGTTTATTTTGGTGCCAGGGATTGCACTTAATCACCTAACAACATCCCTAGACCTTTTTTCATTTTTAATTTGAGACAGGGTCTCACTAAGTTGCTGAGGCTGGCTTTGAACTTGGGATCCTTCTGCCTGAGGATCTCAAGTCACTGAGATAACAAGAGTGCACCCCCACTCCTGGCAAAGGGAGTTATATTCTTAAGAAAGTTACTACAAATATGGTATGTATAAGACATAAGTGTTTGTTCTACAGAAAGTAAGATTTTTGATTTTGAATACTACTGAAGTCCCTTAAACTTGTGTTAGCATGTCAGTGAAAGTTTGGAGAGCACACCTTTCCTGTTTACTGTCCTTTTCTTTCTACAGTGAAAGTGGTTTTTATTATGTGTGAGTACTCAAAGTTGTTGCCAGCATTCTTGAAATTTGAATATAAAAGACTGGAAGACAAAGAACAAATAACCGAAAACTCACATTTTTGCTCTCTCAAATTTTTACCATCTAAATAAAAATAACTATTTTAAAGTTAAGAATCAGAATAGTATCTAAGAGTTCATTGAAGAACATTGAGAGTTGCCTAGGAAGCAAAATGTTGCTCAGATTTATCAAAATAAATCAGAAGGGAGGAGGAAAGGAGATTGGATATACTGAAGAGTACTTTAGTTTGAAAATATTTAATATAATGAAAACATAAAGCTATTACACCACAAAATGTATTCCAAAGCATTCTTTTTTGTTTTTTATTTGTATACTTGTAATTGGTATATGGACTCACAACACTAAATGTTAAATATGAAGACTTCCATTTGGAAGACATAGCAATGAAAGTTTATGAACACAGATTAGTGAATGGACAGAGGGAGTAAGAGTGGGGAAAGATGAGGGGGTACTGAAATTGAGAAGGCCAAGTTCCATACTTTTATTGATATAAATATTTTGTTTGAGAGGTTTTATTTGTGAGTCTGCCAGAGTATATCTCTTATATCTTGGTTACATGAATTTTATTTATATGATAATTATTGATAATCAACAGTATGCACTAACTTATTTTTATATTTTTCTTTGTGCATTATAGTTATGCATAATATTGGAGTTCATTTTGACAATCCTAGAAGCATGGAATATAATTTGCTCTACTTCAATCCCCTTTCTCTTCTCTCCTTGCTCCCCCATTACACATCCTCCACTCTACCCATCTTTCTTCTGTTTATTTGTAGTTTTTTCAAGTTAGGGTTTCATAGATATACATAAAGGTGAAATTCATTGTGGTATATTCATATATGTACATAGCACAAGTTAGTCAATTTCATTCTACTTCTTTCTCTCTTTTCTTATTCCTCTTCCGTTCCCCTCAATCCCCTTCCTCTGCTTCATTAATCTTCCTTCTACTTTGTGAGATTACTCCTTTCCTCTTTTTTCAGTCTAGCTTTGGCATATGAGAGTAAACATTTGATCTTGACTTCCTGAGTCTGACTTACTTAATTTAGCATGATTTTCCCCAGTTCCATCCATTTACCAGCAAATGTCATAATTTCATTCTTATTTATGTCTGAGTAAAACTTCATTGTGTATATATACCATTTTTTTTATCCATTCATCTATTGACAGGCATCTGGACTGGTTCCATCACTTGGATATTGTTAACTGTGCTGCTAAAAACACTGATATGCCTGTGTTACGAAACTGATAACCCAATTATAAATGGGCAAAAGAACTAAACATGCCCTTCTCAAAAGAAAAAACACATATGGCCAATAAATATATGAAAAAATGTTACAAAAACCTAGTAATCAAGGAAATACAAATCAAAGCAACATTGAGATTTCATTTTACTCCAGTCAATGGCAATCATTAAGGATACAAATAATGATAAATGTTGGTGAGGATATGGGGAAAAAGGTACACTCATACATTGTTGGTGGGACTGCAAATCAGTACAACCACTTTGGGAAACAGTATGGAGTTTGCACAAAAGACTAGGAATAGAACTACCATATGGCCCAGTTGTTTCACTCTTAAATATTTTTTTTCCAAAACAACTAAAATTAATAACTTTTAAGCATACTTCTGCTTTTGATTGAATTTTATATGAAGATGGATGGTCACTGTCTCACCATATTAATTTTTCTCAGGACTATTGCTCTAATTTGTAAAATTTAAGTCAGTTTCTACTTATTTTTCCTGTACTTACACACTTAGGATTTTATAACAACAATTTATTCTGGATTATTTGTGTGTTAAACTGAAAAAAAAAGGAAGATTCCTGTCAGTATATAGCAGTTCAATTCTCCTCATCTGAACTCCAGCTTTCTGCACCTACGGAGCAAGGAGCTGTCAACGGACATATTCTCTCAAGCTCATTTTTAACATGGCTGTCAGAATACTAAAGACAAGAATAGGTTTGAAATTGTATTTTACTTATATTTATCATTATGTAGCAATGTCCAAGTCTTATATCATGAATTATCTTATGACTTTTCATAACTATTGCTATGCTTCCACAATTATTCTTTTCCTTAAATTTTTTAAAGAAGAGGACATTACAAAGGTCTCATCTGTAGCCTCAGTATTACTCTGACCTTTCCCAAGGCTGTCTTCCCTCTGCAATTACCAAATGGTTGTGAGTTAGAAGAACAAAAAATATTGAGATGTGGACAGAGTTAATTAGCTTTAGAACCCTAGTAAACCTCCTTATGTGAAAGCCGTAATTGTAAATACAAGCCTGCTTCAAACCACTCTCTCATTTGAGAGCAATCATAACGAGTACCATCTGCCAAAGGGGAGAGAGAAGGCTGCTTGGAGCAGTTGGTTTGTAGGACAAGCTGCTCATTGTGTCATTGTGTTCTGGCTCTTTGTTTTAAGAAAGTATGTTTGATTTGACAATGAGCTCTTATGTTTTATCTTAAATATTGTTTACATGGGAGTTAAACATCAAATAAACAACAAGCAGTGATGCTAAGAAATTTAGAGCTGATTTCCTTTACATCTTTCTTTCATCTAGAAGAGGATTATACTCTATTGTTCCTATTTGCATTAAAATCACTTGCATATGTTATAATTAAAATCTTTGAAGTTTACTGATTACCAGTATGAATAAAACAAGTTATCGTTTTTTAATCTATGTAAGTTACACAGATAGATAATATGCATATAAAATGCTGCTAGGCATTGATGATGTATAATAAAATTATGGGATATATTTTTCTATTATTCAGAGCTTTCTGCCCAGGTGTCAAGGCAGATTATATACATAATAATAATGATAGTTAACATTTTTGGTGTACATTATAATTCAGGTAGCTACTAATTCAAATACTTTTAAACAATTTCATGCAGTAAACTTTATAATTCAGTGGCAATGCTTGGCTCCAAAACAGGTGCTGATGTTGTTATGAGAATGGAAACTATAATATTAGTCGAAATGGTAGGACATTGAATAAGAGGCTGTCTAAGATTATTATTATTATTATTGATAAGTAGGTAGGAATTAATAGAGGACAAAAATAGAGAAGCTACATGGAGATCCATTTTGTACAAGAACATTACATGGCCTGTTTCAGAGAACAGAGGTTGATAAAGATATAAATAAGTGTCCAGTTGAAGAGGTGGGACTAAAACTCAAATGCCAGTCTGGGTAAGAGAGTAATCAGTCACGATAAGCTTGTGCCAGAGTGAAAGTGGTAGTTCAAAGCCAAAACTATGATTGGAGAGGGAATAGAAGAGAAGTATCTGGGTCATACTGAGTTAAGAACAAATGAAGGAGAAAATGAATGATAGACTTGCAAACACGATGAGAAATTTGATTAATAAAAGAAAGGAAAGAAATAAGAGGTAGTCAGAAGGATCAGTGAAATCAACTAAATCAATCACCAAAAAATAATGTTTATTGCTTAACTGCTAAGTATACAACATTATTTTCTATTAGCACTGCCTGATAGAGCATTCTGTGATAACGGAAATGTTCTATATTTACAGTCAGTAGCTGTTTGTGCTTACTGAGCACTTAAAATCTGGCTGGTGCAACTAAGGAACTGATTTTAAATTTCATTGGATATTAATTATATAATCACATGTGATTTTGAATGGTAGATCCAGATATTACCAATATCAACAGGAGCAGAATAGAGTATGTCGAATTAGTCATCTTTTGAACACTATAGAAATACCTGAGATAATCAACTTATAAAAAGAAAAGATTTATTTTGGCTCACAGTTTTGGGGGTTTCAATACATTTTCAATTGATCTGTTGCTTTGTGTCTGGGGAAGCACAAAATGGCGAGAGTGTGTGGAAAAGCAAAATCACTCACATCATGGCCAGGAGCAAAAGTAAGAGGAAGAGAACAGATTCCCCCAGTTCCATTATTACAGTTTAGATATGAGGTGTCCCCCAGAAGCTCATGTGAGAGACAATGAAAGAAGGTTTATAGGTGAAATGATTGGCTTATGACAGCTTTAACCTAACCTGTGCATTAATTCACTTCAGTGGCTTAACAGGATGGGGACCCAAGGCACATAGGGTGAGGCTAGAGGAGGTGGGTCACTGAGGACATAGCTTTGGGGTTTATACTTTGTCCCTGGTGAGTGGAGTCTGTCTTTGTTTCCAGATTTCCATGTTCTGAGTGACTTTCCTCTTCCCAACCTATCCACCATGGTGTTCCACCTCACCTCAGACTGAGAGTAAGAGAGTCAGTTGTCTGTAGACTGCAACCTCTGAAACCTTGAGATGCATATAAACTTTTCCTCCTCTAAAATTGTTCTTTTAGGATTTTTTGGTCACAACAGAAAAATAAAACCTTTCTAAGGCACGCCCCAATGATCTTAGGATGACCCCTAAGACTCTACCTCTTAAAAGTTTTCCACCACCATTTTTTTTGGTTTGTGTTTTTTTTTTTTTGTACAGGTAATTGAATCCATGGGCTTTACCACTGAGCTACATCTCTAGTTCTTTTTAAATTTCTTGCTAAATCTCTTAGGCCTTGAGAAGTTGCTCAGGCTAGACTCGAACTTGCTATTCTCTTGCCTCAGCCTCCTGAGCTTCTGGGATTACAGGTGTGCTCCATTGTGTGTGGTTACTCCACTCCCTAACAATCATCTTCTTTTAACATCAAAATTTAATACACAATAAAATCCTTAAGTCTTAAATGTGTAATTTGTTAAGAACTGGATAATCCCATAAAACTACCACCCAAAAGTAGATACAGAAATTTTCATAAATGCAAAATGTTCTTTTATGCCATGTCCCATCAAAATAATCCCCTTCCTAAGTCTGAGAGCAGACACTTTTTAGCTTTTATATAAATAGATTCATGTACCATTTTCTCATTTCTGTCTGGATTCTTTCATACAACATAAAGCATTTGATGTTCATGTATACTTGTGTACATATAAATAGATATGTTTATATATATGAACATAATGAAATAGTTCATTCTGTTTTATTGCTAAGTGATTTACTATTATATGAATAGATCATAATTTGTTTATATGCTTTCCTATTTATGAACATGTCTTGTTTACAGTTTGAATTTGTATTATATTCATTGCTGAAAATCCAGAGGGAGAAATGTTTCAGCCATGACTATTTCTATTCAAGTTGTGGGCTACCCAGAATGACCAAGCTCATGTGTTTGAATTATCTAGGGGAAGGTTTGGTTTCAGATGTAGCTTGATAGACATGAATGTATATCACCAATAAAATCCAATTTATGTCTGTCTTCCTTCTTCCCTCATAGTCTAGCTTCTTAGTGGCAAAATCACTTTCAGTCACTTTAGCTTCCTATCCTTATAAGCATAGTTTCATCAGATAACATAATAATAATAAATATATCACTTAATATTTATAAGTGATATAAATTCAATTCTATTAGAGATTAGATAATTTTCTTATGAGTACCAAATATATCTCCAATATATTAAAATAATTCAAATTACATGAGCACAATGTGGTGGAGAGTTTGGTTGTCATGAAAATATTGTTTCTGAAGGACAATATGAAGAAGAGACAAGCATAGTAGAATATTTATGTTCTAATGATTACAATTCTGGACTTTGGAATAAGACAGATATGAAGGTACAGATATATAATATTGGCCAGATAACATAAACATTTTTTAAATTATATATAAAATTAGAATACTTTATAGAGCTCAAAACATTGGCAAATGGTAAAGATTAAATGAGACACTGTACATAAAATGCTTAGCAAAGAGACTGGCATAAAATGTTAATAAATATTAATAATAATAATTGTTATCATTATATATGCTTAATAAGCTTCTTTTATATGGAATTTAAGAGTGTGGAGAATTTTTGCTTTGTGTTTGAGGCACCCAAGATGTCTGGTATTAACTAACTTTTCTAAGTTTACATACCAGTCAGTTGCAGAACCAGATCTGGAATCATTCCTTATTTTTCCTTTCCACTCCAACAATATGTAAGCATTCTCACAAGTCCTGATCTATTTGTATCTTACTTTCTTCCTTTTTCTCTAAGACAAAAAAAAGAATTTTACTTACAAATAGGCAAGCCAATTTGTCTTCTTGGAGTGATACCATTGCCAGATTAAAATCAACTCATGGAATATAGTTTTAGTAATATGGAAAACAATTCAGAATTAGGAAAATAATCAGAATACTAGACTGTTTTCATCTCCATTTTTGTGTCATCTGATTCTCCTTTATCCTCTTCCCCATCCCCACCATTAATGCCTCTGTTAATTCCTAGTTACTCATATAAACTCTTCCTAATGGACATTTCTATCTTCTGCTCCCTTATCAGCCTATCCAGGAGTCTTCACTGAAACCAGAAAGCTGTTCCTGACAGGTATCAGTAACTACCAACCACACCGGGCCTACTGAGAAGATTGCCAACCCTGTCCGGGATTATTGATACTAGCATTTCCTTTCTATCACCACCACCTTCTCCATTCCCACCTCCACTTACAAATAAAGCAGGGTATATGTTTCTATGTCAATGCACTTTTACAGCTCATTGTCAAAAGGGAATGTCAAGGAGAATTGAAGGCAAAAATAGACTAAAGAGGAGAAATATAAAAGAGTAATCGCCATGATTCTAATACACTGAATTCGCTTTCTGCTGTTTCATGAGCCTATCATATTTGATATGTGACTTTTATTCTACAGAGAGTTGCTTTATAGTGAAGAAATAGAAAACAGTATAGAAGATTTGTATGGATTCTTAGCAAGAATTTTCCCCTTGGCGGCAATAGCCTCTTTTCTCCCCAAGTGCTCTGATGGTGGTTTCCTGAAAGGCAGATAAGTACACCCTCCTACCAAGCAGAGAAGAAGGAAAGTAGGTGAAAGAACTTGGGCAGACAACACAAAGTCTTTGAAATGTGAAAGAGTGTAGGGACAGGGAATGTAGGCAGTTGGGAAATAGCTCAAGATTAAAATAAAGGGAAATAAGGTGCTAATAGGTGAGTTTGAAGAAAATCAAAGAAAAGAAGAAGGTCATGGCAGAAAAGCAAGAGAGCAAAAAGGAACATCTGACACCAGAGGACAAACCAGGATGTCAAGTCTAGAAAAACAAGACCTATTCATGATAGTAACAAGAGTAGCAGTGATACTTGCAGTGGAAATATTTGATATTGCAAATTATTTGTGCAAATATTTGATATTGCAAATTAACTCTTAACATTAACTGAAGGAGCAATAAATGCATGGGTATAGACCTGACTTCCCAAATTAGCAAACTTTGGAATTCTCTAGATAAGAGGCAATGGAAATTTGGCTTATATTTTTAACATTTACCTAAGAGTATCTGTATGTAGTTTATGCTTTCAATTTTACTTTGTATTATGTCTGGTAATAATTTTGCTCGTACTGTGCTGATTGAGCTGTTTTTAGATCATCCTTTGACTTTGAGGTATGAACTTGAAAATTTAACCCAGAAGATTGAAAATTGAGATATTTGAATCGGGATACTTTGTCCTAACACTTGTTATTATACTTTCATGTTTTATTGATAGAAATGGAAAAATTTTTATCTTAACTTCTAATCAGCCTATTATTGCTATCCTATGGAAGATCACTAGCTGATTGTGTCCTGGAAAGAGAATCTACCTGTTTTTAAATGAAATGAGAATCAGGAGACACTGTTCAGAAGACAGAGTTCATAGCAGCATGGGGAAACATCACTGGGGAAAATTCTGCTCATTTAAAAAACAGAGTTTCATTCTGTTTAAAAATGTTTAGCACATATATTTGATACATGTATATGTTTGGTAATAAATACTGTTTTCAATATTACTGTTTACATTAAGTATGCACTATTATACTTTGAGTATTTAGTATTACTGATAAAATATGATCTCAATAACTCCTGCCATTTCCTGCCATGTTTCTCTAGAAAAAATTGTAAGTCATGTCCCTCTGACTATGTTATGGTTTAGATATTAGGTGTCTCCCAAAAGCTCATGTGTGAGACAATGCAAGAAGGTTTAGATGTGGAATGATTGTGTTATGAGAGCCTTAACCCAATCAGTGAATTAATCCCCAATAGTAATGAACTGAGTGGTAACTAAAGGCAGGTAGGGTGTGGCTGGAGAAGGGGGTGGTTTGGGGCATGCCTTTGGGATTTATATTTTGCATCAGGTGAGTGAAACCTCTCTTTCTCTCTGCTTCTTGGTGATCTGACCTGCTTTCCTCCACCACACTCTTCCACCATGACATTATGCCTTACTTACCTTCCTGAGGAATGGAACTGGCTCGTTATGGACTGAGACATCTGAAACTGTGAGCTCCCAGATAGACTTTTCCTCCTCTAAAATTGTCCTTGTCAGGAAATTTTGGTCACAGCAGTGAAAAAGCTGACTAAACAGATTGCTAAATGATTTATGAATGACCTCTGTATAGTTTTGTTTTAGATATTGTTTTAATGCTTAAATAAGTATCAACACATTTTCCCAAGTGGCTTTTCAATCAAATTTAGTTAAAATTTTGCTTAAAACCATTTATATATGAATGTTTGAAGCCCTGTATATAGAGTCATACTTCTCTTTGTTTAATGTTGATTTAGTTTTATCCCCCCTTGCTATTTTCTAAGTTATTTTTAAGTGTGGTCAACTATTTCCATGTTTTATTGTTGAAACAATTTTTTCAGACTTCTTATCCAATAGTGGAATTTATCTAACCCCCACCCTCCAAAAAATCTGATGAATCACAGTGTGTATTTCATTGTATCTTTTCACAGCAGCCTTTAGTTTGGGGAGGCTGGTTATTTGGGGAAATAGTTCCCCCAGTCATTATAATGAGTTAGGTCTTCTAGCCCACTTTGATCTAGGATCCATATTCTTGGAAAAAAAGACAAAAGAAGTACTGTTGGAGCTGCTAAAATTATTTTCTAGTGAATTTAAAATAAATTTTTACATATTTAAGAATAGAGAAAATATATCACTGCTAATGAACATAAAATTTCTGTTTAAAAATAGATAAAATAGTTATAGTCTCTTTTTTCTTTTCCAGGTGAAAAAGAAATAGTAATATTTGACATCCCTTTGTGTCCTGCATTGTATTATACAGAATTTTTGCGTTATTCTTAAAATAAGTGTTGCTTAATAGCCATTACTTTAGGTTTGGTCAGATATTGATTAAAGATCCAATCTGAATCTTTGTATGTTGTTTTGGGTTCAGAGATCAAATCACCAAACCTTTTAAGATGCACCTCTGATTTAACAAATGTTATTTTGGTGAATTCTAATATATTTAGGTAATATTTATTAAGTAAATTTGCTGCATAAATAAATATATATTCAGTTTATATGGCTGAAGCACAAAATGCTATATTATTTCTATGGTTAATAAATTAAGAATGGATGTTTTAGCCTTGGGAAAGTTATCACCATATTTACCTGTATATCCCGAATATTCTTTTCCTGAATTTCACTGGCCATACAGGCAACATTTTAGGTGTTCTCACAGCAGAAAGTTTCACTGATGGGAAGCTGAATGTCTGCCAATGAGTCAATGAGCTCAATCGTTTATCTTCCAATCTTTTCTAATCTAGGTTTGTTCATATCAATGTGACTATTCACAATCATCTTTTTACTCAACTTATCTGTTTTCTGCCGACTTCTCCAAGACTAGTGACTTTCAGGACCTTGTGTCCATGTCCTTCCTTTATCTTCCACTCTAGCAGCTTATAAACTTCTGTGAGACATACTATGTTCTCACTAACTTTAGATCATAGTTATCAACATCTTGTTACAAAGTATTTTGCAAGTGAAAACAAAATGCCTCCAGGTTTGTGTTCCAGTGCTTATCACTACATTTTTATGTGTAGTGTATCTTAATATTTTCATTCAGATTATAATTCATTGTTTTTCACAATTGTATATAATAATGGTAGTATTTCCATCATGTATGGTAGAAAATTGATGTTTAGAGTTCTGTCAATCAAAACACTAAACTAGTACTATCTAGTAAGTGGGGACTTAATGCTAACTGTAACCCCAACGATTTATACTATATCAGGACAGTATTCTCATCAGAAATTATTATTGTGATGTCCTTATCATCAATATTTAGATATATTTTCCTGATTTTCATTGAAGTTTGTGATTCAAGATATGTACATTTTCAGAATGTGCCACTGTAAATGATATTCTATGATCCAAGCCAAAAATTCCCCAAAATTGGGAATTTTTATCCAAATTAAGTAAAATTATGTTTTATTAAGTCAATTCTCTCTTTGGTATCTCAGCAGGTTGAAAAGAAGTAAAATGTGGAACTTATACATAGAACTAAAACATAAAGATAACTGGGACAGCATCTATGTATGTGGCATGCACTCCCAACAATGTGTGATTGATGATCAAATGAGGGAAAAACATAAGAAGTGCGTTAGTACAACTTATCAAGAACTTGCTTAGGAATTGTGTGTTTAATCTCACCCAAATGCAAACACACACATGTGCATAATATATATTAAAACCAGCCTTTACAAAACCATTGTATATTTTCTCCTATTTTTATGACTAAGTTGAATACAGAAAAATAAATAAATCTGTTCAAGATTGAGAGTCATAAGTGACAAAATTAAAATTTGAAACTAGTTCAGCCTGTTATTAAAGCTCACCATGCTTTAATGCCTCAGTAAGAGGGCAGATTACCATAGGCTAACAGGTACCAAAGAAGATTCCTGAAATGAGTGAAAGGTGTGTTGAGCTTTTAAGCAATAGTAAGTTTGGATATGTGAATTGATGTAGGAGAGATTAATATTTAGAGAAATTGACAGCACAGAGTTAACAAAAAAATGGGAATATTTACAAAATATTTGAACATAGTAGGAATATCAGCTTGGTTGGAATTATGGTGACAAATTCTAACAAAGGCAATTACAAGAATAAAAGCAAGCACATTATTTAGGGCTTATGATACTTAGATTATCAGGCAGAAAAACAAGAGTATTTACTAAATTATCATTGAACTTTGTGTGTGTGTGTGAGGGGGTGTATGTTGTGCTGGGGATCAAATATAGTGTCTCCTGCATGCTAGGAAAACACTCCTATCAATGAGTAACATCCTCAGTCCAACCACTGAATATTTTTGAGAATGAAAATATCTTAACAAAATGTGTGTTTTAGGGAGATTAATCTGCTACTGATATTCTCTAAGAATGGGAGGAAATATATGAATAGTATTTTTCTTAGTTGTCATTTGAAAGAATTTGTTCATTCACTGAATGTAAAAGGAGGATCCAAAGGAAAATATTGAAAGACTGAATCTCTAGAGAAAGAATAGAGCATCAAAAATGACAGTTTTCAGTGTAGTTAGTAACAGAAGAATGTGCTCCATTTCATTCTAAATTTTTAAAATACCAATGCAGTGTGAGGTATTAAGTATTAGTTTAATCCTATCTCAAAAGTAGGAAAATATAGAAAGGACATTTCAGACAGAAGACGAATTTCATGTTAGGATATAAGGAATTATTGTGTATCACTTAATTTAAAGGTTTGCCTGAAATAGGAGGTAGAGGTCTATATTCAGAAATTTGAGAGTGTTCTTATTAAAGGTTTGATGGCCGCGTTGAAGGAATGATAGTCATGAATTCAACCCAGCAGAATGTGTTCTTTTAGAAGGAAGAGGAACCAGTAAAGGCAAAACAAAAATGTTTTACATTCATGAAGGAAAGTTAGTTTATAAACTATGGAAAATACAACAACAAAGAGTCATTTGAAGGACTTTAGAAAATGAAAAGACTTGTATATTGTTTATTTTATATTATTTAAAAATCCAGGTTTTTGTGGCTTGGTTTGTTTTCAAGTACACATTTTTCCTCTATAAATTATAGCCTTCAAAAGAAATCTCAGATTCCTAATTAATATTTTTTTCCCAAGAGTTTTCTCTGGTGTTGTTACAAAAAATGAATAAATAAAATGAAATAAAAAAGGAACACTTTTTTATATAAGAAATAAAAGACTTAAATAACAAAATCAGTTTTTTATAAAAATTATTTTTTCTCAAGTAGATTTAATAAAAATGTGAATTTTTTTTATGATGGAATAATGAGATTGTAACCTAGGAAAAGTCACATGTCAAAAAATTATCAAAATATTTATATAGTATGTGGATTTAGATGTCAACAATATTTATTATTTATATCATGCTGCATCTGTCTTCCCTAATGCTGTGAGCATCTAGTCCCCAAGAGTGAACATTCAGATCTATGGTTCCTAAAATATTACAAATTTTAATATTGTAAGAATTATATTGAATGCTTATAAGAATCATTGAAGTAGTAATTCACTTGTTTTCTATAACTGAAGTGATTTTCCAAACACAGTTGTGTGTTTGTGTGTGTGTGTTTATATTGTGCCTTTAATTTTGAAAATAACCACACCTTGTTTTTCTAGTATCCTGAGAAATACTTTATGATTTACTATTTTTCACTAAAACATTTAACATGTTTGTATAGATATAAATATATAGTTATTACACATATGTGTGTCAACCTATTAAATTTTCCTATTAATGGAAATTTCCCGTTTTATGCTCTTAGTCAATGAAAGTTAGTGAAAGAAATTATTCTGTATATTTATGACAAGAAATGGCTTCCACCATATCACTAACTCTCAGACTTTAAGCCCTAGGTGTAGCTACTATAAATTGAATAAAATGTGGGGTTTCTGCTGTTAAATCCATTGTGTCTTCACTTTAATTGGTGTTTTCCAGTTTGTTAAAAAATTTCACAGTGATGCCTAATAAAATTGTGAGCAGGTGATAGCATGTTAGCACTGTTTGGAACATCAAAAAAGAAAATTCTGTTCAACAGTGGTTCAAGAAAATTCAAGGAATAGATATCACATAAAGAACTTAGAAATTAGAGATTCAAGAAAGTCTTCATGCATGTTAGGCACTTAAGAAATATTACTATACCTGAGAAGTTTATTCAACAATTATAGAAAATGTAACTGAAAACAATTATGGTATAAGTTCTATTATTACTCAGAGGATTCAAAGAAATGGAAGGAGTGGCCACCAATTTGCAATCTGAGAGTTTAGCAATGATTCACTAAAAGTCCCTTCACTAGAGGAGGCTTCACTAAAGTAGCCTCTACTCTGCTTCCAGGAAAAATATGGTATGCAAGTACTGAAGTAATTGCTAATGTGAATGCTGTCCTGTATGTGTTTTGTGCTAAAGTTTGGTTGGATATGAAAAACTATAAAATAGTTCTTTATATTTAAATAGCATAAGAGACAAATGTGGAGTACTTATCCCAGAAATGAGTATAATAATATCTGTTAAATAACCACACAGTAAGGACAACACAAGGCTGTCATCAGCAGAACACACTACCTGCAAAGGGAAGGTGCAGATAAGCAGTGGAAGGGAAACTCTTCTCAACAGAGGACAAGTTGACTCTGATCACAAAAGAAGGGCAGGATTTGCCCAAAGAGAAATTAAAATAAAACCTTCTGGATGGAGGAAGAAATATTGAGCTGGCAACGGTGTGCCTAGCTGACCTATGAGGATTGTAACTAGGAGAGCCAGAATTAGTGAGTGATGAGATTAGAAAAGCAGATTGTTATTAAACTGAGGAGGAATGTAAATATCAGGAAATAAAGTTTGAGATTTATCCTTATAGGTAATGATTCCTGAGAGAGCCACCAGCATAGTGAGTGGTGACAAGAATAATTGAACATAAGAATTTGAGAGAACACTTTAACTTAATAAATGTATCAGATGTATCACTTACCATAATGGATAGAATAAAATGATTTATTTTACTGCTAATAGTAACACAGGAGGCCAGTGTTCTAATGAAAATGACTTGGTTAATGAATTAACTTGTAAACTTATTGGGCAAGATATCTAATGCTATGTCAGGTTCCAGGCTTCATGTAGTGCCAGTACTCCAGGAGTAAAATGTAATAATAGGACTTGTCAAGACTGAAGCAATATTCGTATCATTAAATCCAAGAGACAAGGAGGTCGCTTAGCTTTTATTTACCCAGGGATATATACTTCCAGTTTTCTCAGGAAAACCCAAATCTTGTTAATTAATTTATACTGAAAAATGAATACATTATACATATGTACTGCATGATTCAGGTCCCCAACTCATAAAGAAGAAGGAATCGTAGTTGTGTTGATTGGTCTCTTAAGAGGTGTATGGGGGAAACACCCCTCTCCTAATCACTGAATTAAGTGGAATTTGCAAGCATTAGTTTAATCAGTACCCTGTAATCAAATCAGGCACAAATCAAGATTTGATTATATATTATTCTCCCTATTACTAACAAACTGGCAAATCATTGGAAACACCCCTACATATGAGGGAGGATGGCAAAGAATTGGCAAAGCAAATAGTTTATTTAGTAAAACAGAGAAATACAATTAGATCTCACCAAATTTACAAAGCTCTTCAGCCTTCATTTTTGAGCTGTCCTGAAAAATTTAGATCCCCAATACCTTGTACCTGATCTTAAGCTACTGTGAAGGGGTGCAGCCTGTATGTACATAGGTAAAACTACTTGTTTTTTCCATCCCCTCTAAAAATTCTTAAAAATGTAGACGCACTTTTAAAAACAAAATACAAAGACTTTCTAGTTTTCTATGACTATTCCTACTTAATTCATTAAAAGTGATTTTATGAAGCAAAAAGTAAACTTTATTATAAAATACTTGCTTTCCTCTAGGTAAAGATATAATTAAGACCATTACAATTCCAATTCCTTTAGTTACATTTTCACACTAAAATCTTTTTTTTTTTTTTGGTACCAAGAATTGAACTGGGAGAGGCGGTGTGGTAGTACTTAACCCCTGAACCACATCTCCAGCCTTTTTTATTTTCTATTTTGAGAGAGTGTCTCACTGAGTTGTTTAGGACCTGGCCAAGTTGCTGAGGCTGGCTTTGACCTTGCAATTCTCCCACCTCAGTCTTCCAAGTCGCTGGAATTACAGGTATGCACCACCTTTCCTGGCTACATTTGCACATTAAATTCTAACAACCTTCATAAGGAAGGTATGTTACATTGCACAGTTAAGAAAAATGAGATCAATGTCCTTCATCACACAACTTACTAAACAGTAAATGTGAAACTGAGATGAGGTTAATTATATACAACTACTTTTCATATTTCCATTAGAAAAACCATATTCCTTTTATAAGGTGTATACATTGTACCAGTTCAGAAATCCAGCAAGCCAGATGCCAGCAACAGGAAAATGTGTCCTTGCAGGCCAACAGAGGCCTAATAAAAGAAATTTTTTCAAATCAGGAAATGACATAAAGATTTTTATTAGTTCTCAAGTCATTCAATTAGAAAAAATATTCATAGATTGCCTATTGTAACTGCATCAACTCAGCAATGTACAAATGTAATTATTCAGCATATCTAAGTACAGTCATGTGCCATATAATGACATATAGGTCAACTGTGGGTTGCACTCATGATGATGATTTTCTAAGACTATAATGGGACTGAAACATTCCCATCACCCGTTTTGAACTCTTAATTAGCATCTAGTGATGAACTTTTGAAAACTGATGGGTAACTTGGAATTGTGGATCAGTGCCTTCACATATTGTTCCACTGAAAGATCTTTGGGTGAAATAATACACTTGGAGATATCTTCTTTTCTTCTGGTACACTATCTGTTGATAATAGCAAGAACTCTGCAAGCCATGCACAACCTCATACCTACACTTCAGTTAAATTCTTTCTTTCTGTCACATGAAGCTAGGATTGCTGAACTACAGTCCTCTTCTGTATACAGAGAGTCTCCTGAAACATATCATGACATCAAATTCAATGTCATTTTCAAGAAAACTAAGGTGTCTCCAGGGTGTCATTATTGATAAACAAGCCACTCTTGCAGAGATGATAGTATTTTCATTTAAAAAATAAAAAGAAACCAATGCACATATTTGGATACAGTGAACACCTCCCTGTCCATACAAAACTTTCAAAAGATTCCACAGGATCTTTTGCTTCACGGGCTCTGCACTAGTAGGCCTATTTTTCCCTACTGTGGCAAACATATGTCTCCAATGTTCACATACAGTTTAAGTCTTTGTCAGGCATCAATTGCAGCAAAAGCCTGGTTTTCTGTATTTGATTATACCTTTTATTCATGATTTTCCTCAAAGACTTTAAAACCGAGGCTCTCAAGGACTAACAAAGAAAAGGGCAAGTAGGAAGCGAGATGTGCACGTGACTCACATTCTCAGACCCTGACTAGAAAACCAACACATGGCTCACAGTATCTGGGATCACTGGCTTTTCCATCCTTTGAACCTATTCCAATATATTTGAAGTAAAATATCCTTCTATTTGTGTACTTAACGTGAACACATTACACATTACAAGCTCCTCCCTCCCCCCTTTTTTGGTAGACAATTATTGAGATTTTTCTTTATCTCAGCACTAGCTGTGCACAGAATAATTAGTATATGCAAAAATTCTTGGTGTTTTAGCTGTAGCATGCTATTGGATTTACATGTAACATCAATATAAAATGGCTCATAATATTAAGTGGCTAAAAGCTCCGCTTTGACAAAGACAAGATTTCTGTTGCTATTGGTTACACAATAGTTTTTCATCCATTTAAAACATATACCCTTCTAGCAGGCTAACATTGTTTTTAACCATTCTATTTTAGACCTTGAGCCCTAGAAAATAAAACCTGAGGCAAGGAGTATTGCTAATCCTTGACTGAGAAGGTAAACTTTCAGAACAGTAAGAATGAGAGAAAATGGAGGTAGAGTGGAAAAGGATGGAAAGAAATGCAAACTCATGAGATACTGGAAAAATACAGTTAGGTGTTCAGCAGGCATGCCCACTCTGTAATGTAGGACCAATCTCAGCAACATGTTACAGTCAATGGGACAGAGGAAAAGGAGAATTTGTTTTTTTATCCAATTTTCTGTAGGTTTGTTTCTCAATGGTCAGTGTTTCCACATGGGAGAAAAAAAATTCTCTTTGGAGATTTTTGCTGTACCCTTTCTTCAGTTTCTTCAAAAGTCAAATCACAAGCCCTTTAATGGCTGATTAATTCCATTAGGAAGTGTTGTTAAAAAAACAAGCTATAAGGTCATATGGCATGTTGTTACGAACATAGAGAGACAGCCAAACAAAAAGATCTCAGCCCTGTTAGGCAAACAGCCAGTACACTCTGGCAATAAAACCACATGGGCCCATCCTGAGCTCAGTGGAAGCCACAGGAGAAAATATGGCTGAGGATCTGGGAAATAATGGTCCTGAGAGAATGAGAGGAGGCATAGGAGACATATTTAATATTCAATGATCCTGTTGGACATGTTTATTGCCTCTTATCTTTTAGAGCTTTTTAATGACACACATTAGGAAGGAGATACATACTTATTGATGATTGTTATCAAAATCTATAATTCACATTGAAAAATAAAATTAATATGTTATGTGAATTACATATCAATTATTAAATATTTTATATGACTGACATGTAAGTTGAGGTTAAAAACAAAATAGCCAGTATTGTTTGCTGAAGGCCTAATAGAATTGTTCTAACTTCTATGGGTAGAAAACTGATTTTTCAAGACTAAAATATCAAACTCAAAAGATTCACAGTGCAGCAGGAGATATGTAAAAGTACATAAAAAGTATATGATCTCTCTAAACAGAAGAAACCCCAGGATATTATTGGAATATAGAAGAGAGACAATGAAGTAATGTTTGAAGTTATCAGAAGAAGATTCCTTTAGGAGACTGAAGTTTATAGAGTCTCAAAGGATAAGAAAGTAAACAGGAGGGTAAAGTAGATACACTCATTAAATATATGACTTCAAATTGTTCAAACAATTGAAAGAATGTTTATGATGTCTCATGAGATCAGCAACAAGAGTTAATTGAGGGAATGGTAAGATTGAAGTTGGAAAACTAAGAACAGTACATGTGTGTATAAGAAAAGAAGGGAGGAACAGGGAGAGAAGAGAGGGAAGTGGAGCAAGGGCAAAGGAGAAAAAGGGGGAAAGAGGAGAAGAGGAGGAGGAAGTGATGGGGGAGGGAGAAGAAGAAGGGGATAAGAGAAGAAGGGGAGAGAGGAAGTGGTAGAATAAAAGAGGAAAGTTCATTGCAGGAGTATAATTGAAGGTCAAGTAGTTTCTTTGACCTTCAGCAGTCACTTCCTTCCTGACCATTTCAAATCTGTTTTCTTCTACCCTATTGCGACAACTGTGCCTTATGCATAATATTTTCAGCATATGTGCTAATTGAGTGGTATACAGGAATTTGTAAATGACATGAATTGATTTGATGAAGAGTTGAGTTTTAAGCTGAATGTGTCATTGTCTATATATCCATGAGGTATAGATATTAGCCTGAGATGGGCAGTCCAAAGGAAGCAGAAAAGTATTTATTTTTTTTCTCAATGATGATGCTGACTTTTATTTAGGAAGCCAAAAATCAAACTGGTACTGATGCCGAAATTTCTGTATACTGATCAGTGACATCTGACAAATTAACTTTTGTGATTTACTAAGGACATACATTTCAGGCAAACTAAATGACTTCAATTATTCTTGAATTAGTATTTAGCCTTTATTAAAAATGATATTTCACAATAGTGGACTAAAATCAGATACAAACACTTGGGTGGAAGAAATTTTATAATACATTAACTTTTATTGATAATTATTTTTTCTGACCTTTTCCAAGAACATTCATCCTTTTATTCAGAAATGATATGAAAGATACAATTTCAATTAATAAATAAATCTTCATGAACTAGTCAATATTCTGTATGGAAATGTTGCTCTGGAAACAGATTTTTTAGAATACAAAGGACAGTAAATAAAATTAAATTGTCTGCATTTTAAAAAATATTTTCTTAGTTGTTGATGGAACTTTATTATATTTTATTTATATGTAGTGCTAAGAATCAAATCCAGTGCCTCACACATGCTAAGCAAATGCTCTACCACTGTTACAACTCTAGCCCCTGCATTTGTAAATGAAGCAGCAAATTTCATTATTCGGTCTTACCAGCATTATCATTTCAGTTTGTAATCTTCAATTTATATCCAAGTTACATGTGTATATTCTCTTAGACTGTTTCAGCAGAACTATCATGATGGAGATTTTACATTCTCTTTTGTGCTTAGTCTGTGAAATAATGTGTTTTCATACAATGAAGTTTGTTTATTTATGCCTTTATAAATATTTTGAAAACAGTGAGTTCATGTCACTCTCCTTTTTGAAATGCTTCAGCAGATTAATGATAAACAAAAGATAAAATTCATAGATAAATGAAAGGATATGAGCTTTGACCACTAGCATAATGCTGACCTTAAATAGTGTGGACACTCCAAGGGCTACTTTCCATGTGCCCTTTCCATTGGCTTAGCCCTCACATTGCCTTTGAGTAACTAGAAGTCCTGTTATAGTTTGACTTCAAGCAAGTGCTACTTGCATTCCTTCCAATATTTTTACTTCTACTCTTCCCTTGGTATCATTACTCAGCTATGTTTTTCCTGTACTACTAATTCAGCAAATAATTACAAGCAAACACTAAATGCCAGGTATCTTCTTGGTTCTACTAATAGCAGTGAATGCAGAAGAAAAAATATCCAGGCTTTAGAGCTTATATTCTAGTGTAATAGAAATAATAAATTGAATATGTGCTTAATGCAATAGAATGCCAAGAAGTGATAAGTACAAAGAAAAAATAAATAGCAAGATAGGAAATAGAGAGGGAAGCAGGTGCGGTTTTAAATGAGTATTTAAAGAAGGTTTCTTGGGTTACACTTCTTAGGTTATACTTAAGCAAAAATCTAAAACAGAGGAGTGAGTCGTGTAAATATCTGGAATAGAATGTTCAAAAAAGAGAAAAACATGGCAAAAGCCCTGAAGGAAGAGCTAGCATTTCTATTTTTTAAAGACTAGCAATGAGAACAGTAGCTGTGGCCCAGTGAGACAGGGACAGAGCCCAAAATGATATGGACAAAGGGAAAGTGGGACCATATTATGTAGGTTTTATTGTTGAGATGTGATATTTTTGTGCTTTGTTATAAATATAATTAAAATCCATTAAATATTTTGAATAAAGAAATAGAATGGTCTGAATTAACTGTAAGAATAATAATCTAGCTATTCAATAATAGATTCTGAAGATGTAGTAGTTGTATTTTGCCAAGAAAAAATTAACCACAAACTCTCAATACAGTGGAGGGAGAAAAAAGCCCATGATGTTGAGGTGGCATAGGGGAGGTGGTTATCACAGGAAATCATGAAATCAAAGCCATTAAGGACATAAGTGTTAACATGAGAGGAGTTGATGTGATAGTCCTCACTGCTTTCCACGCTTTGTAAAAATAAAAGTAGTATTAAAGAAAATGGACTAGGAAGAGGGGAGTTAGAGATTAAAGAGAAGGAGAATTTTAGCTGAAGCTTCTATGTGTTGAAGCTTGGATATGAACGTAAGAGTTGGTAAGTAAGAGAAGGCAAAATATAAGATCATAAGAAGTGAGAAAGTCAAGGTACTGAGAGACCAGACTGCAGAGAAAATCACTCAATATCAAAATAACCATAAGATAAAAATAATGATGGATGAAAAAGCAGAGAAAAAAATGTCATTAGTGACAAAAAAAGCACAATAGGGAGGGCAGTGAATGACTGCAATAAACAGAGACCATTGGAACCATGTTTGATATGTGTTTTAGAGAAGCTGAATTGTTGTAGGAGTAGAGGAAAGCCCTTATATAGAAACAACCATAAAGACCAAAGATAGATACACAGGTGATTGTTGTGGGGTGTGTCAGAATCAGGCAGAACTCATTGTGTTCCCTCCCTTCAACACATAACAGGGTCTCTGTAATTATTTGCATGGAAGAATAATAAAGTATTAAAATGAATTCACATGAAAAAGAAGGGTTTTAAGATTAATTAAATTAAAATGCTTTTAAAATATTAGGAGTATTTTTGTTTCTTACCGAAGAAAAATGTTTGGACTATATTTCTATGTGTGATAGTTGACTAAAAGTAGTATTATCTAAAGTTTTATTGTTAATTTCAGATACTCAAAGATACAGGTTATTTAAAAAACATTTAGAATAACAGTCAACCTTAGTTATTTTGAAAATTTAAACTATGTTGTATTTTAAAGCTATTTTGTATATTTAAATGTATCTTCATGTTGTCTTTTTTTCCTTTGAATTTCTTCATATAATTACACTAATATTCTAAATATCATTGTATTGCTTTTGTAATGTTTCATGATGATGTCTCTTACCAACATTTAGAAGACTACCACTACTCTAAAGTAACTATTTTTTTGTTATTTTGTCCTTGACAGTTTCATTACTATTTTCATCTACTAAATTTCTCTTATAAGTCCATAAATTATTATATTAAAAACATAGGTATCTTTTGTATTTTTCTAAATATTCTTGAGTTTACTTAGGACAATAATATCAATAAAATATGCCTTTATCCTGGGTTTTAGTAAAATTAAATAAAATAGTAAAATGGATATTGACATAAATAATTTGGAGCTTTCAAATATATTGAATGATACTGTCCTCTGAAGGGCATTTGCTCCAATGAACAGAATTTTTGCTATATTGATGGAATTTGGGATGTGGCTAAAAGAAGAAGTATAAAAATTAATTGAAAAACCATGAACTTTAGTTCTAGAACACTGGGAGACAACCTACAGAGATAGAAAAGTTGGTAAAAAGATATTTAAGAAAGTTATAAGGAGATTATTGAGTTATACTTTAGATAGTTTGTCTTAAAAGGAATGAAAAAATCATTTGGAGACATTTTACAGATAACAGGAAGTAATTGAAAGTCTAAAAGCTACATATTCCTCTAGAAAAAGCAATAGGTAGAAACAATGTGAAAGACATAAAGTATTGTACAATTTAACAAAGCCAATGGGAAAATGTATTGAGTACCTCTGCCTATTTTCCAATCACAAAATCAATTAAGATTTGCCACTGTATGGCAAGGTCTTCAGAAGATAAATTTCAGTATGCAGACACTATGGACTTATTATTTTTGTATCTATAATATATTGAAAATAAAACATTTTTGTGGGTAATACAAAAATATATTTCAATACTAAATTTCTAAGCATTATCATCATTAACAACTGTTAATTCTGTAGTATGTGCATAATAACACTGGGCTACATTCCTGGATATACACCTTTTTTTTTTAAATTTCATGTTGTGATTTGCAATTTGCAACTGAAACTTCAAAGATAGATAGGGCAATAATCATTTCAACCCTTCTTTATTTATTTATTTATTTTTTAAATTTTTATTTTTATTTATTTTTCTCAAAAGTTGCATTTAAATACATGTTATCAAACATAACAGAAAAAAAAACAAATTTTCAGAAGCTGTACACACTATTCACTGAAAATATTTGTTGAGGCAAATAGAAAAAAAAAATTATTACAATCATAATTTTTCTAACTTTGTACAAAATTATAAGCAGATTACATTCTTCATAT